>JAOSBK010000005.1:10910869-10924122 GCA_027568895.1 Erythroxylum shatona | reverse complement strand
ATTTTCAGAAAAATCTCCAATCTTCCTATAGATTTAGCTATGATAGTTTAGGAGTAAGTGGTTGGATTCCGGCAACGGGATCCAACATCAGTTGGGCTCTGGAAACGGGGTCCAACAGTTTATACTAGAAAGTCAATAAGAGTAAGACATATTTTCTTGTGTTATACGTGGATGACATTTTGCTTGCGACTAATGATAGGGCTATATGAGGTGAAACAATTTCTGTCAAAAAATTTTGATATAAAAGATATGAGTGAGGCATCTTATGTCATTGGCATTAAGATCCATAGAGAAAGATCTCGAGGCATTTTGCGTTTGTCTCAAGAGACCTATATCAACAAAATTTTAGAGAGATTCCGGATGAAAGATTGTGCACCAAGTGTAGCACTCATTGTCAAGAGTGATAGATTCAATTTGAATCAATGCTCGAAGAATGAATTTGTGCGGGAACACATGAAGAACATTCCATATGCTTCAGCTGTTGGAAGCCTTATATATGCTCAGGTCTGCACCTGACCTAACATTGCATATGTTGTTGGAATGTTAGAAAGATATCAGAGTAATCCAAGTATTGATCACTAGAAAGCTACAAAGAAGGTTCTGAGATATCTTCAGGGCACAAAGGACTATATACTTTTGTACAGACGAACTGAAAACTTGGAAGTAGTTGGATACTCCAATTTAGACTTTGTTGGCTGCATTGATTCATGGAAATCAACATCTGGTTATATTTTCATACTAGCTGGTGAAGCTATATCTTGGAGAAGTGCCAAGTAGACCTTGATTGCTACTTCCACTATGGAGGTTGAGTTCATATCAAGTTTTGAGGCCACCTCGCATGGTGTGTAGTTGAAGAGTTTCATATCTGGGCTCAGAATTGTTGATTCAATTTCTAAGCCTTTAAAATTGTATTGCGACAACTTCGTTGTGGTCTTTATGGTTAAAAATAACAAGAGTAGAAGTCGAAGTAAGCATATCGACATTAATTATTTAGCCATAATAGAACGTGTAAAGGAAAAGAAAGTTGTCATAGAGCACATTAACACTAATTTGATGATTATGGATCCTTTAACTAAAGGCATACCACTTAAGCAGTTTAAGGATCACGTAATGCATATGGGACTTGGTTCCACAATGTGATTTTGTTGCATATTGTTGATTCAATGGAACTCTTATTCTGTTTGATATTTTCTCATAAATTTTGTGCACACATATTTTGATTAGTTTTGAGAAATGTCGTTTAATTTGGACCTAAAATAAACATATGATTTATTCATTAAGTTGAAGGGCTAGTAATGAGAAATTTTGTATATGTAATACATGGAAGATACTACTCACTATAAGAGGACCTATTGTCATGATTCATATATTTGATTTCTTGTTATATGTAGTGTTGGGTTAAATGGATCAAGTAGGAGAATGTAAGTTTTATCTCCTAATTATTAATATGGTCCATTTAAAAGCTTAAAGCCCTACCCACTATATTGTGTTGCACATCTACCCAACTCATCGTCTTTGTGATGGCCAAAGCTTTGAGCAGCTTTTAGTGGATTTATATCTAATTGTTTGGTCCCCTATCTTCACCTAAACATCATCTGTTGACACCGTCGCTTGGCTAAGGAAGAGGGTAGAAGCTACAAATTAACTTCTCAGATCTTTGGTGGAAAGTAATGGCTGGAGGTAATTCATTTGAATTTCCGCTGCTTGTTTCATATATATATATGGTTATATATGATGTTTATATGCATGGATTTGGTACCTAAATACGTGTATGCATGCTATTCCTAGCTTTAATTTACATAGCAAACATATTTAGTAATTGAAGCCAAACTTCTGCAAAAGTCTTAGCATAGCACTTGAGGATGAGTCATTACCTGAAATGAACAAGATATAATAACTGAATGAAGTATTAATTAATATTTGTCGATATTAATGCTGATATTCAGGATCAGGTACAACGGTAAGTGTTTTCCACGAAGATCATATATTCATCATAGCAAAACTCTGATTTGATGTCATGAATAGGAATAAGTTGAAAAGAAAAGTAATTTATCGTTTACATCTTTTATATATATGCATGTATATAATTACTGAAAAATAGAATTCAGTACAACAAAATGATTAAGATAGATTTGAACAATAGAAAATAAGTTGCTGGTAGTGGTGAAAGATCGAGCTGCCGCACATTTCTCCCCTATGATTTTGCTTAACTAATTTCACACTTAGATTCTTTAATTGGCCAATTCTGACTTTAGGAAATTAGCATTTATTGCAGCTCTAACCATTCCAGCTTTTAGTGAACTTGTTCTTATCCATACATGTGATACGTTTAATTGTTGAAGATAACAATAACCTTTTTAAGATTTTGTATAATTTATGCACCAGGAATACGACCACACCCTTCTTTCGCTTCATCTTTTCTAACCCGTCTTTCAACAATACAAATGCTTGATTACGTAACCACACAACAACATAATCAGACCGCCATTATTGAACCATACAATTATACATAGGAAGGAAGTGATCTTGTAAGAGTATTGCATAAAATATTATATAAATAGATGAGCTGCACACATGGTCATGTCCAACTTCCGTGATATAGTTGTTACGAACTCATCCTCCATAGAATACCTACGACGTATATATATGCACATTAAGCATTGTAGGTGTTTTCAATTTCAGGGGCATTTGGGGATTCCTTCCCTGTCCTTCCAAGTGGTGTAGCATGGACATTCCCAATTGTTGGCATACGTGGCTGAAGGAACACACATGCATGTTATGCAGCACTGTGTGCACCGGAATATGCATGGCCCCTTCCCCTTGTCATTTGGACATCGAAACTTGCATAGTTTTGGACAATCTGCAGTGCCCCAATATTATTCTTTTCAGCATACAAATTCACTCAATAATAATTAAAAAAAAAAACAAGCATTAGAAATTGGGAATCAAGATATATATACATTACCTCCTACCTCGACCAATTTCACTCTTGGGCCCTGTCAAACATTTATTTGTTAGTAGAAGCCTTTGAGCTCGTTTACGCCTAATCTTTAAGATTTATATCATTACTTACCCTAATATAATTACTTCTGCCATCAAGACTATCCTGCAATAAGACGTGCAATTTTTTCACAAATGAGAAATAATGCAAGTGATATGAATAGTTCCACTTGATGCCGGATACTCACAATGCTATTGGAGGCTCCTATGACAAATGCCATGAGAAGAATGAGAAGTAACGCAGAGGAGAGGTATGAGACTGCGTTAGCCATCACTTGATTCAATTTAATGATAAGAAACACCTCAACCCAGTGTCAAACATATATATATAGGATATAATATAACATGATAGTTTAATTAGGACGTGATTGTGTAGAGACTAGAGAGCTTGAAACTCTCTTCTGTGCCAAAATTTGGAATCCCAAAACATAATCAGAAAAGACTGTTGCCTACCCATGTATGATTCTCCTCTATACAAATGCGGAGATTGTTTATAAATTATAAAATAAACAGAGTTCCATTTTATAAGAGTTGCTCGTTTCCAGTAAAGATGTAAATTTGGACATCCAACAACCTCAGTGATTCAGTTTAGTGTCGTGGAGATTTCATAAATTTGAATTTCATTGAAGGCAGAAAATTAAGGTAAGGGTTAATTAGAAAAATTCAAGATAGAATTAGAACCTCCAAAAGGATCGATGTCACCAAGTTTCTTTCACCACTTTTCAATCCGCTTCGCCGGTAAGTTAAGCAAGGTCATGATTAATCTAAGCCTAGCTGGTATGCTGCCATGAAAAACTACAACAAAATTCATTTCCACATAATGGTGTTGACTGAAAGCTCAGAGAAGAAGGAATATCATTTATGTAGATAGAACCTCCAAAAAGGATAATATTTTATTTAAAAGGAATTCCTTTCACCACTTTCTTTATATCTTTTCCATATATTTATAAATACTAATACAGAAACAACTATTTTGTAAAAATTTATTACATTTTTATCCATGATTATAACAATAACTGCTAAATTAATTTAAAACAACGACGTTTTAGGCATTGGACTTGAGTTTAGAGACTGTGTAATCCTATCTAATTACTAAAACAACATCATTTTGAGCATTGTACAGAAGATCCTCATTCTTATTCCATATCACTTTTTGTTTGAAACTTTGTGGTCTTCCCTTTAAATTTTCAATCAATCAATACATGCTTCATCCTTTCATGTCGTTTATAATTTCTTTTACTTGTCGTCACTTTTTAAAGCTAAAAAAACTAAAGTTGCTACGATCTTTTTCTTTTTTCTTATCATGCATGTTTGGAATTCCAATACTAGTAAGCATTAAATATTAGATTTTTGAAGAAAATTAATGATTTTATTAGCTATCAAATTTCATATTTAATTAAATTAGTATTCAATAAAAGTATTAAATTTAAAAGTAAAGTAATGAATTTAAATCCATATAAAAGTCCAAGTATAACAAATGATCATAAAAAAATACATACTACAAATAATTGATTAATAATATTCTATATTTTTGCACAATATATATTGACAGAACAATTCTCTAGCTGAGACTTTGGAAACTTTTGGATTAAAGGAAGAAACAAAGAATCCTTTATTCCTGTCCCAACGATGAGAAGATAGCAGGATCTCGTCTTACTATTTAAAAATAGTATCACGGGGACTTTTTTCGAATACAACAGGAATGAGAATAAGATTTAATTTAATATTTTTTGGTGATTGGAATAACTTCTACAGAAGTTTTTAGATATTTCTTTCAGGCTCAATAACATTAAAAGAGACATATGAATTTTAACTTTTTATTTGTTATTTATAAAAATAATACAAGGAAAGCTTAAAACTTTTAATAATCTTTATAATAAAGATTCAAGAATTCCTTAGTCAAAATTCTTTAAAAAAAAGAATTTGTTACAAAATTATCAAACTTTCTTTAGCAATGAACACTTTAAATAAATAACATAGCATGTTTTTATATATGTTTATAAGAATTTAGGTGTCAATTTACCTACTAAGTTAGTAAAGAATTACATACTTCTTCTACTAATTTTATTTGGTAAATAAGCAATTATTACTCTTATGCTTATAATGTAAAACATAGTGTGAGCCTTATTACATATCCTGGATCTACATGAAACGATTAAAAACGAAGGTAATGTAGAATACCTGAATTTCGGTTCCATTTTTATTTTGATGCCGATTCCGAGCTCCAAATGTCTCCGAATCTCTCAGGATCTTTAGTGGAAAGTGCTCACCGAGACACGAGCTAGGCCTTTCTACAGTTTCCTGAGCTTTCCTAATGGATCAGGAATCCTTATGCTCGTGAATGGTCTCTTGAGTAATTGCACAAGACCTTAACCTTTATATAGCTTCTATATCGGGCTTCCCCATCACAAGGCCGATATGGACCCGGTCCACACTGATCGGGATCTATTTTTTACTCAAAATTTGACCTATTAATCTAGATCATTTATTAAGCTACTTTACTATTTTTATCTAGATCAAATGACGCAACTTAACTAATAGTTTATTTAAAAACCAAAATTGCAATTGATGTTGTCCAACTTTATGAGACATGGACAAAATTGTCTAACATATAACTCCACTAAAATCACAAAGAAACATAGTTTTTAAAGATACAGATTACGTTGTCACATCATTAACCCATTTTTCTAGTCTTGAAGAGGTGCTTCCACTTTCTAACGTAGTGCTCTCACTTTCTAAACTTACTACGCTATTGTTATATGTCACCACATCATCGCCTCCTAAACTAACAAGTGCTTTAATTAGCATCTTTGAGCCATTTTAATATATGATCTATCTAAACACACTCATGATGTAGACACATTATTCTGTGCCTAAGTTAATCAAAAAATTGAGTCTCGTATATAAGACATTTTGCATATTTTCATACCTTGAAACTTTGTCACCAAAGTAAAGGGATATATGATATAATAGTATGTAAGTTTGTTCTCAAGCTTTAATTGAAGTAACCTTTTGTTTCCTTCAATTTGTGAATAAAAAGCAAAAAAAATATTAAGAAAAGGAAATTAAAGGCAAATATTGAGCCAAAGGTAAAATAGGAATTCTTCAAGCTTCAAGTAGTATCTTTTGCAATTTCTTCAACATGCCATCCATTTGACTGAAGTTCTTAATCATACATTGAAAACTTATCTTCACTGTGTGGTAAATAGGTACCAAACTAATTAGAATCATTGGCTAACTTTTGACCAAGCAGTGTGTTGGTATTGATTGTTCCAAATCGTTCCACTTTATTAGACCATAATGCCTTACATTTTTATTAAACAAACGTCCAAAATATCCCAGCTTATTACCATAATGCCTTACATTCATGTGGTTTAATTGTCGTTGTTATTATACCCCAACATTCTTATTTTTAGTATATATATATATATATATATAACTCATGCATTGCTTTAAACCCACTTCCGCTTCTTAATCTGTTGTACTTTATTTCATTTTTCTCCATCCAACATTCTAGACCTCTTTACACACTCATTCAAGTCTGCAATACAAAGTTTATCAAGCATTGTTCATTTTTGTTCTTTTTAAGCTTCATCAAACACAAGTCTTTACTTTTTTCTCTCGTATACAGTTCCTACTCCACTTTTTAGAGTGCACCAAAGTTGTTGGAGAAGGCGTTAACCTTGAGGTTAGATCCCATTGTCCTGTTACACCATAGAGGGGGCTTGTATTCAGATAAGTTGTTTCAATTTAATTTTTCCTATTTTTCGCTAACAATTTAAGTTGGAAAATTATTTGTTGCGTTACTATTGCTATCGAAAAATATGTTGTTTTACTACTTTCGGGTTTGCTACTGGTTGTTGGAAATTTCTATATTTTTTGGTTTTGTGTATTTAATTTCGATATAAGTTGAAATTATGTCGTCTGTGAATGAGACAAACGTAGGTTCTGTACTTATTGTTCCTCACATAGGTTCTGCCTCTTTCACTATGGCCCCAGAAATTATACCTGACTTTACTAGATTAGAGCCTCCAGATGGAAGAAACTTCAAACGATGGTTTGAGAATTTTTTTTTTACTTTCAGCAATACGAAATTGATTATGTACTATTTTAAGAGATTCCTAGTGATAATACCGACCCTAAGACTATTAAGGATAACCATATCATTAAGGGAGTGTTACCCAACCATATGATCATCCATTTGTTTGATATCTCCTGCAAGTACAAAACTGCTAAAAAAATTTAGGATGCTTTAGAAGTGAAATATGAGACTGATGATGTCGGTAGTAAGAAATATGTGGTTGCTAGATGATTAAAATTTACCGTTGTTGATGATAAGCCTATTATGGACTAACTACATGAGTATGAAAACCTAGTTACTGAATCCTTACTGAAGGTATGAACATGTGTGAGTTGTTTCAAGTTAATGCCCTTATGGAGAAACTACCTGCCTCATGGAATGAGTATAAAAACCAGTTGAGGCATGAGAAGAAAGACATGAAGCATTAGGAGTTGATAGGACATATAAAGATTGAGGATGCCAACCGTACACAAGATGCGACCAAAACACTTACCCTTGTCCTTACTGTTAAGGCTCATGTGGTAGAACATAGAAATGCTAATAACTTTAAGAAGAATAGTGGACAAAATAAGTCTTTCAACAATAAACAGGGTCAGTTTAAGCATAAAATGATTAATGGTAACTGTTGGTGGTGCCACAAGCTAGGTCATCTTGCTGCCAATTGTCAAGCTAGAATCAACTTTGAGAAGAAAGGCTAAGGACAAAAACAGTGATAGTTGGGGAAAAGAAACCAAACAGGATATCAACGGGGTAACCAGGAGAACTTCGATAAGCCTCAAATTAATATGGTTGAAACTGGTAATGACGAGGAGATCATTACTGCTATGGTGCTCAAAGTCAACCTTGCTGAAAATTTAGTCGAGTGGATCGTTGACACAGGAGCCACACACCACATTTGAACCAATAAGGACTTGTTTAAGGAGTAATGATGTTGCTGATGGTGAAATTGATTACATGGGTAACTCCAACAAAGTTCCTGTCCAAAGAGTTAGCAAAGTCACTCTCAAACTAACTTCTGGAAAAGTGTTGGCATTAGAAAATGTTTTATTTGTTCCTGATATACGTAGAAACTTGATTTCTAGTGCATTGTTTAACAAAGTCAGTGTTAAACTGACCTTTGATTCTGATAGGCTAGTTTTGACTAAGAATGGAAACTTTGTTAGAAAAGGGTTTTGTAGTGGGGGCTTATTTGTACTTAACGTTGAAATGAATGCATCTACTTCTTTTACTTATATTGTTAAGTCTTTAGACTTATGAAACTCTAGATGTATGCATGTGAATGTGAGGTCAATTAAGAGGATGCAAAGCTTAAACTTGTTACATAACCAGATCACTAATGAAATGGAAAAATGTTAAATTTGTGTTGAGGCTAAATACTCTAAGAAACCTTTTAAGTTAGTGATCGAGAGAGAGTCACAATTATTGGACTTGGTGCATACTAACTTGGGTGATTTTAAGAATTGTATAAGTAAAGGAGGCATGAGATATTATTTTACCTTTATGGATGATTGTTCTAGATTTACTAAGATGTACTTATTGAAAAATAAAAGTGATGCAGAGGAAATGTTTATGAAATACAAAGCTGAAGTTGAAAACCAATTAGAAAGGAGAATTAAGAGATTAAGGTCTAATCGAGGTGGTATTCTGCAAAAGTTGGGATTATTTATGAGCTTTCAGCCCCTTATACACTTGAACAAATTGGAATAGCTAAGGGGGAAAATCAAACACTTAAGGATATGATGAATGAAATGTTGATTTCCTCCAGTTTACTTGATTTTATATGGGAGAAGTTATTCTTTCAGCTTGTTATGTTCTAAACAGAGTCCCTCGTAAGAAACTAAATCGAACCCCTTATGAAATTTGGAAAGGTTATCTACCTAACTTGAGTTTTTTGAAAGTGTGGAGGTGTCTTGCTAAAGTTACTCTACTTGAACATAAAAGGAAGAAAATTGGGCCTAAGATCATTGATTCAAATTTTATGGGATATGCCTCTAATAGTGCTGCCTATAGATTTATGGTTAAAGAAGAGGGATCTAACACTTATGGACCAATTATAGAGTCAAAAGATGCAGTGTTCTTTAAGGATATATTTCCTATGAAAGTGAGTGTGCAAGTTTCTAAAGAATTTTTCCCTAGTTCTTCTACCAATGATGAAATAAAGGAAGAGGAAACTGTTAAACTAAGGAGGAGCAAAAGAGCTTGAGTATCCACTAGTTTTACTTCTGAGTTTATTACTTCCTTTGTGGTGACAGAACATGAGGAGATAGATGATGTTTTTATGGTGACTTATATTATTGAGGAAGACACTAAAACTTATGAGAAAGCAATTAGATATGTGGATGCTACAATTCAGAAGGAACCATAAATAGTGAGTTAGAGTCAATCATATCTTATAAAACATAGGTTTTATTTGATCTACCTCGAGGGTGTAAGCCTTTGGAGTGTAAGTGTATTTTCAAAAAGAAATTGAGACCTGGAGGAAC
The DNA here is from genome assembly GCA_027568895.1 of Erythroxylum shatona. NCBI lineage: Eukaryota > Viridiplantae > Streptophyta > Magnoliopsida > Malpighiales > Erythroxylaceae > Erythroxylum > Erythroxylum shatona. The sequence continues at coordinate 10,914,558 of JAOSBK010000005.1, read as the reverse complement.
CATTGAGAGGTTCAAGACAAGACTTGTGATTAAAGGATTTAAACAAAAAGAAGGATTGGATTTTTTTGACACTTACTCTCTTGTTACTAAAATTGCATCTATAAGGATGTTATTTGCTATTATCTCAGTATTTAAACTTCATGTGCACTAAATAGACGTTAACACAACTTTCTTGAATAGTGATCTAGATGAAGAAATTTATATGGTCTAGCCCGAGGGTTTTAGAGTGTTTGGTCAAGAGCAAAAGGTATGTAAGTTGGTTAAGTCTTTGTATAGACTTAAACAAGCTATCAAACAATGGCATGATAAATTTGAAAGTGAGATTTTCAAACATGGTTTCACTTGTTGTGATGTTGATTCTTGTATTTATGTGAAATCAGATGCCAATGGTTATGTGACCATAACTCTTTATATCGATGATATGCTTATTGTTGGTACTAGCTTATCTATCATTGATATTACTAAGAGTTTACTAAAATCTTCTTTTGATATGAAAGATGTTGGACCTGTGGACTTTATTTTGGGAATCAAAGTTGATAGGACTGGCTCTAGTTTTAGGTTGAATCAAACTCATTATGTTGAGAACATTTTGAAGAAGTTTGGTTACTATGATGTTGATCCAGTCAAGACTCCCTATGACACAAACGTTACTTTAAAGAAAAATCTTAGTGACAATGTAAACCAAGCTGAGTATGCTAAAATTCTTAGTAGTGTGATGTTTTTGATGAACTATTATTGTCCTGCTATTGCATACTATATGAGTAGACTTTGTAGGTATACTCATAATCCTAGTCAAGAGCATTGGAATGCATTGATTCATTTGTTGAGGTACTTGAAAGGTACTATGCATTATGGATTATCTTTTGGTGGTCATCCTCTTACATTGGAGGGGTATTTTAATGCTAATTGGGTTACAGAGGGTGATGATTTATACTCTACCAGTGGTTATATTTTTACCTTGGCAAGAGCTGCAGTGTCTTGGAAATCATCTAAGCAAACATGTATTGCGAGATCAACAATAGAGACTGAGTTTATAACTTTGGAATTGGTAGGACAGGAAGTTGAATCACTAAGGAATCTCTTAGCAGATATCCCGCTTTGGGAAAAACCAATTTCTTCTATGTTCCTTCATTGTTATTCACAGGTTGCCATTCATGTGCCAAAAACAAGGCATATAATGGAAAAAGTAGACATATCTGATTAAGACATAAAATTATCTATAATTTAATTAGACATTGTGTAATTTCTCTAGACTAAGTCAAGTCGAAGAGAAACTTAGCGGATCCATTTACAAAAACTTTAAGTAGGAAACTAGTTTTAGAGCATGCTAAAGGGATAAGGTTCAGCCCAATTGTGTAGTAACCTCATGATGGACACCCGACTTAGGAAATCAAGTTCAATGGGTCAAATGAAGTTATGTGATAACTACTTACTTGTACCTTGTTTGTGGAATAATAATGAGATATATTCAATTGTTGAATTACGTCTTTAGCATAATTTTACTACGTTTGATGAGGTTGGATTGTTTAATCCTTAATGAGTTCCATAGCACAAGATTAGGTGGTGTGAGCAGTACACACTTGATGGACTCAACTACGTGATTGTGGGAGGCTAGCCACCCTTTTGTGAGAGTATTTTGGCTATCTATCTAGAGTGATCATGAGATTAGGGCATGTTAAGGCTATTTATTTCTCTAGTAGGTTCTGTTTCCGATTTTCTTGGACACTAGTTCAAGATCTGGTTCACCTAATTGTTCGTCAATCTTTCTCTTAAACTGTGACAGTTTCTTTCTCACGTTTTGGACCAAGTGGGGGATTGTTGGTATTGATTGTTCCAAAATGTCCCACTTTATTACACCATACTACCTTAAATCTTTATTACACAAAAGTCCAAAACGTCCCAACTTATTATTACCATAACGCCTTACATTCATATGGTTTAATTATCGTTGTTATTGTACCCCAACGTTCTTATTTTTAGTATATATATATATATATATATATATATATATATATATATACGACCTATGCATTGCTTTAGACCTACTTCTGCTTCTCAATCTGTCATACTTTCTTTCATTTTTCTCCATACAATGTTCCAAACCTCCCTACACACTCATTCACGTCTGCAGTACAAAAGTTTGTTAAGCATTGTTCTTTTTAAGCTTCATCGAACACAATTCTTTACTTTTTGCTCTCAGAGACAGTTTCTACTATGTATTTTGGAGTGCACTAAAACTAGTAGAGAAGGCGTTAACCTTGGAGTTGGATCCTATTGTCCTACTGCACCCAAGGATGGAGTTATTTGGAGCCCAGTGCATCTAAGATTTAAAAAAACTAAATATTATATCTATCTATCTATCTATCTATCTATATATATATATGTATATATCAAAATCTTTGATAACTAAACAAAACTCTCTCTTGAAGTGTGCCGCGCCGCCACCATCAATGTGATTTGTGAAAGATTGTATGAAAAGGGGTGTTATGAAATTTTTCTTTCACATGGAGATGATTAGATATTAACCCCACAAGGTTTTGAATAAATTTCAAGGACAAACTAGTACCAATAGCGACATGGAGAGCAGTCATGGGCTTTTCAGTGACATTGGCAATTATTAAATTGGGATCTTCCTTAAAAAAGTTAGAAGCGGTGATCCAATCACCTTCAATGGCAGCTTTGTACAGTGACAAGTAACGATCGACACGAGAAGGTAAGGCAAGGTTGGCATGTCTGACCATTTTTCTTGACATTTTGTTCTTCCATCACGTCTGCTTTTTATATCAACAAGTTTTATAATATTTATTCCACGACAGGATTTAGAGATGTTTCAGCAAATGCATGTATGACCGTTTGATCAATAATTTAACTAAGTTGTTGTGGTAGAGAATGAGTTTTTGAGGCTTATGAATAGTAGGGATTATTTTTAGTATATTTGACAACTGCTACCTCTTTTATGGAATTAGTAAATATTGGTTCTAACTATTTTTTATTTTGCAGTTATGAAAAAATACTTTAAAAAATTAAGACCGATTGTTCAGTCATCATCGTTTGATTTAAATCAGAATTTTAATAAAGCACCTCCAGCATCGAAGAAGTTGATTATTGAAGAACTTGTGATTGACTTAGAAAATCTTCCTTCCGATCCAGGATTGAGACCTAATATAATGGAGTATCTTCCTAAAAAACAAGATCAAGTGCATAAAGCTTATTTATGAAAAGGTCCTTGTCAATCTCGAAATCATAACTTTTCTCAAACCATGAATGGAGATTGTAAGCAGAGATTTATTATATCATGATTTGATAATTTCAAGGATTAATTGGAATATAGTGTTGAAAAAGATGTTGCATACTACTTATATTGTTATCTTTTTTTGGCTGATCGTGAAAGAAAACATACTAATTTTGTATCTGAGGGTTTTAGTGCTTAGCGAAAGAAAACAAGATTAAGAGAACATGTAGGAAATCATAACTCTGATCATAATAAATGTCGAATTGCTTGTGAAAATTTAATGAACCAATCCCAATCTATTGAGTTAGCTTTTTCAAGGCAATCAGAGAAATCAAAAATTGAATATCGGTATAGGCTAAATACATCAATAGGGTTTCTTTGTTATCTCTTGATGCAAGGGCTGCCTTTTCGGGGGAATGATGAGTCTGAGAATTCAACAAACCAAGGGAATTTTCTA
>JAOSBK010000005.1:10888771-10905579 GCA_027568895.1 Erythroxylum shatona | reverse complement strand
CACTGGCTCAACGCAATGTGCCCGTCACTGGGACAGTTTCAGGCGCACGGTCACAACAACGAAATGAAAATGAAAAGAGTCACATGTGCATTGCATCATTACTGGATTGAATACTTAAATGGTTTTTACTGTATGTGGCTGTGATTACTGTGACTGTAGACTGTTATATTACTGCAACTGCCTGATTTAGAATTGATTATTTTGATGCATGAATTGGGAGAACCATCGATGATGGTTTCTCACTGAGTTCGCAAAACTCACCCAAAATTTGCATCTATTTTTCAGGTCTGGAAGAATACCCCGTTTGACACGGGAGTACTATATGCAAGGGAAAGTTAGAGGTCGGGATCAGTTTGCGTCTGCATTAGTGTATTTCCATTCTCTGATTTTCTGTATAATTGATTGAGACAGTTTGTAAAATCAACAGACTGAAATTATTGTATTTATGAAAAGGGCCTCGAGGCCATTGAATAGTTGATATAAATTGTTTCCGCATAAATGACAATATGTGTATGTATGTGTTAAAAAAAATTAATTAATTATCAATGGTCACTGAGTGATGTAGCACGCCACCCTCGCGGGGCACGGACTCGGATATCACTATCGATGTCGAGTTCGGGTTTTGTGGGAGTGGGGTGTTACAATAGTAGATGATATTATCTCTTACGATCTAGGATAAAAAGCTATTTTAATTGATGATTACAGAGGTAAACTTATGAGCAGCTTTCTTTTTGAAATAAAAAGTTATTTGGATGAAAGAAGAATGATTTAGGCTACTTATGATTGTTTAATCATTTGTGATGGTTGGACAAATAGAAGATATGAGCTTATTATTTTGGTTTATTCTATAAAGGAAACAATATTCTTTAAGTCTATTGATGCATCTAGCCTTGTTAAGAATATAGATACTCTATTTCAAATATTTGATAAAGTTGTGAAAGAAGTTGAGTCAAAAAATAGTGTTTTGTTCATTACTGATAAAGACAACTAGAAGAAGATTGCAAAGCAAGCATAATTCTTTTTATTAGACTCATTGTGATACACATTGCATTAACCTGATGTTGGAAAATATAAGAGATGCTAGATAATTTTTCTATTATTAATAAGACTATGCAAAAAGCTAAAAAGGTTACTAAGTTCATCTATAACCATGCATGGGTCTTGAATTTAATGAAAAAGAATTTCACCAATTATAGGAATATGGGTCGTCCAGTTATTACAAGATATGCAACTAATTTCTTATCACTTTAGTGTTTTATTCTGATGAAGAAGGAGTTGAGACAAATATTTAAAAATGATAAGTAGGTTACATATCTGCATGTTAAGTTTGATGGATTGGAGATTTCTATAATTATACTTAAAGATAATGAATTTTGGATTCAATGCCAATTTGTCATTCGAGTTTGTGAGTATTTAGTAAGGATACTTCGTCTGATTGATATTGATAAGAAGAAAATAAAGGGTTATTTTATGATGTCATAAAAAGGATGAAGGAAGCAATCAAGGTCAAGATGAAAAATATGTCCTATTTTTACATACCTTATCTTGCAGTCATCAATGAGAAATGAAAAAGGCAACTTTACTTTCTACTGTTTATAAATGGGGCATTTTGAAATCCTAATGTCTCTTTTATGCTAAGTTTTATAAAGAAAGTTTAATAAGAGAATGTTATTAATTATTATAACAATTGTTGCCCATGAGATGACGCAAGTTCTCATAAGCTCACAAATGGAGATTGATAAGGATGCTTCTAGTGATTTTGGGATGCTAATTGCTATTCGTTAGAGAGATAAACTTAATCCAGGTTGGTTCAGTCTGATTTTGCTGAGGCTGGACGTCGTCGCTTGGATCCATGATCTTGATTACCTTCAACCAGAAGAAACCTGCAAAAACAATAAAAGCACGCCGGGGGTTGATCGCCGGCTTGCCCCTCCGATGGTTAAGTTAGTTTACTGCGCTAGGTTTTTTATCCAATAACAGTGGTTATCAGAATTATGAGAGTCGTACTTGCATCGCGGGGAGATCATGGATTTATATAGTAAGTACCTTACGTGTTTTATCCAACATCAACTAGTTCTGTTGTGTTTTAACTCAACATCTTGGGAATGGGCCGATCGGCCCACACGTCATCCTAGGGTTGGACCTGAGCCTAGTACGACCAACCCGACCACAGGTATATATATATTTTTTTACTTTTGTTATTTGTTAAAAATTAATCTTCACTTTATTTTGTTTACAATGATTCTTTTATTTTCTTACAATTGCCTGGAGAGACCAATTCAGAAGAGGTGTTCTAGAATTGCAAAAGTTTGCAATTTGAATTTTGAACCAATGAATGAGTGCAAAAGGGTATAAAAAGAATTAGAACACATTTAAATTCATCCATTCCAAGAAACGGAATAGATTGGAGTATAAAAGATTAAGTGACTTGGTCTTTTTTGATATAATTTAAAGCTTTTAGAAAGGTATGTTATTATCATTATTAAGTTGGATATATTTTTTATAATTTCTTAATAATTTAATTTATTTGTTTATTAGGACTCTTAATGAAAGAAGTAGCTCCATATCTCCAATTACCTTAACTATATTAATATTTTGGCGAATTAGGTTTATGAGGAATCGGGTTTAATAGATGAGAGTGACTTGGAAGATAATCTTGGATAAGAAAGTGTTAACATGTCATTTGGTGCAATGAATTTAAATGATGATGATAATGACACTCTTCTTAATGATAAGGATTTTGTGCCAAATAAAAATTGAGGTCAATACGGCTTAAGGGAGTATTCAATTGAATGAAGTTCTAGTTTTATTTCTCTTCTTCTTTTAATTTTATTTATATTTTATGTATATGTTAAGTCAAGTCATATGCAGGCAATATAATATAATTATATTGATTGTTTTTTTGACATGAACTCTTGTTGTAAATTATAATAATTAGATAATTACGAATATTTAGTAGTCTTTTTAGTTGATGTTTTGATGTTTTGATGTAATTATTATTTATTATATGATAAAATTGTAACATTTTAAATATTTTGTATTGTCTTTAATTTTATATTTGTATGATTATCAAATGATCTTTTTATATTAATTATGATTATTATTTATATGTGAAACATGTAAAAATTAATATTAATAAAAATAAATTGTTATTGTTAAATTTAAATTTAAATTTTTTTTTGAAAACATAGTTGGTGTCGTATAAAATATTAAGAGGCTATTTTATAATTTTAAGAAAAAATTAGAAACTATTTATAAATTTAAAAATTATTTGAAATAATAATATTATTACTGATAATATCATCACCGATATCAAATTCATAAAATTGTTAAAGAGAATTAGAACCCCAAATCAAAGACCCCTTTTGCGTCCTTATGTTCAAATTCCTGGGCTCCCACTCAGAGCAGAGCGTACAGAAAAAGATAAAATTGATTGACCCACAGATCCTCCTCACCAATGGGCTGCTTCTCTTTAAATTAGGGATGCGTATAGGTGGCCTAAATTGTTTCAACTCTTCACTTAAGGCTTTCCTTTTGAAGAGATTTTGAGTTTGAGTCATGTTAAAGGAGAAGAAATAGGAAATATTCCTGTTAAAGATCCTCTAATCTCCTGGACAAAGCTCCTTGATCGGATTAATTACGGATGTCTCTTTTTAACGACAATGTGGAAGTTGGAATTATGAGAGAACCTATGGGTTAATGGAAATATGATGCTGAGCAGGGCCAATAATCAATCATCAATTGAACAATCAAGTATATAAAGACTCATTATGCACAGAAATGTATAAGCTACGTAGAAACCTGAGAGATTTTGAAATTTCAAGTTTATATCTTTTAAGATTCTTGAAGTGAGGCCTTAAAGGCTTAGAATTAATCCGACTAAACCGAAATACCTAGGGGGTGTTTGGTTGATGGCTGATCAGCTAATTTTTAGCTGATTGACCAATATCAACTGACTGACTTCATCAAAAAGCCATTTATCTTGTTTGGTTGTTGGCTGGTTGGGTTGGCTGATTCAACCCAACCAGCTGATTTTGAATAAGCTGCTCATAGGAGCGTTTCACGTAATCAGCTGAAAATTTGTTTGTTTAATGTCGATGTTGCCCTCTTCATTACAGTCTCATTCTCTCGTTTTCTCGAGACTCTTCTTCCTTCTTTCCTTGCATCTCTCACATCTACCAGATCACCGCGATGTCCCCCTGAACTCAAGTCCAACTCATTCTACCAAGTCCAACTACAAACTCCTCAAGCGTCCAGGTTTTTTCTCCTTTCACCTTGAGTTTTCTTGGAGGCCATGAGTAGAATATTAAAGCGCCGAGCAAAAACAAAAAAAGGTTCCATTTGTTACGGCTTTTTTGACAGCATAGAGATTCAACGCCGACGCGTTCAGTGGTGGAGATGGAAGCATCCAAATTCCAAAACCCCCCGGGCCCTAACCTTCCCATGAGCTGTAACTCGCTCATTAGATTCTTCTTTTAACGATCCTAAATTGCTGGCTCATTCATCCTCTTCATCTGTCTCTAAATCTCTATCTCAGGTTAGATTGCGACTTATCAAAACAGTTGAAGGATCAAACATTTCATTAGATTTATTCCTATCAGTTCCTTATAACTTGGTATTGTGTGCAGTTCATGTTTGTAATGCAATCATCTTTATCAAATTTGTAGGGGAAATGGAAAATTAATGATTTTGCTCATCTGGGTCTTCCCTGAATTCCCCGCTCTTCACTCGTCACTTCACCCCTTATCAAGTAACTCAATAGCGCTTCACTTAGATGCTGTTGTTTTTCTTCCTTTGTTGTTCTTTACGAAGTTATATTTTCAAGTGATTAATCCGTGGATTTATTTCTATTTTATCACAAACTAAATTTTAGTATTTATGTTAGTTTCAGAGAAATTATCTGCTGCTCCAGAATATGGCCCTGAGCAAATTTCCAAGGGTAGAGTAGAGGAAACAGATGATTCATGCGACTTCACATGGATGGATTATTGTGAAGCAGAAACTATTCCAGAAGAGCAGGAGCAGGAATTTGATAATTCAATTGGTCAGGATTCTCGGTGCAGAGAGACAGTATTAAATGATAACTTGATTGAAAATAATCAGGTATGTTCAATTGAGGTGGAATCAATTAATAAATTAGATTATTCTTCTGTGAACTCTTGGGAAGAAGAGGTGCCATTACAGGTTCAAAGTTCAGAGGTTCTGTTGCTTCCATACAAGGAAGATAGTTTTATCAACGACGAGTCTATGAAAGGAGAAGGTGCGGCCTCGTCATCAGTTGTGGAATATGAACAAGATGAAGTGGGTTTTGATGGATTTGGTGGTTTATTTGATGAGCCTGAAGTTTCTATTGCTCCTGTAATAGGGCCCTCTTTAGATAGCAAAGTTTCAGAAGTTGCTTTTATAACAGGAACTTGCAGTGAGTCTGATCCTGATGAAGTTGATAACTCTGAATCTCCAGTGTCAGTTGAGAGTTGTTTGGCCCATTTTGTGAAGCCAGAGCTTCTTTCTAATGATAATGCTTGGGATTGTGAGAATTGTTCAAAAATTCTGCACAAGTTGGAGGCAAAGAAGAAGCAAGCTGAATATGTGCCTGAAACTTTGATAAGCAGAGGTGAGACTGATATCAAAAATCCCCAACAAGTTTAGATGTGAATATGTCCAGTTTTATTGATGTTACAAGTTGCAGTAATGGGCGCTTTACTAACAAACCTTTTTTCTTTTCTCAACTTCACAGGGGGAAGAATGATTTTACGAGATGAAAATGTTTACTACTCCAATCAAAATTGTACAAAAATTGATAGTGATGAAATCAGAACGAGATCATCTTTTTCCAAAAATGGAGAAAAGAAAGATGGGATTAATACTGCACTCGTGGAACAATCACATTCTTCTGATTTTGAGGAATCTCAAGAAAGTTTCGGCGGTCCAGCTGTTGATTCTTGTAGTGTTGATATGTCTACTAACATTGGGTGTACTGACATCAAAGATCAGGAAAGCAAGTCCAAGTTCTATGGAAACTGTGAATCAGAAAAAAGTGAAGATGAAGAGGGGAGTTGTAAAGAAGTTAACGTGAAGAGGGATGCAATTAAGAGGGTCCTTATCGATAGAGTCCCACCTATTCTAACCATCCATCTGAAGAGGTTTAGCCAAGATGCACGAGGTCGTTTAATTAAATTGAATGGTCATGTTAATTTCCGGGAGATACTGGACCTTAGACCTTATATAGATCCCAGGTACCCATTCATCACTACCTTGTGAGTGTATGATTTGCATTCTTAATCTCGCTGATTTTATTCAGCTTTTCTAATGTCTTAAATGAATGCTATTTTCTCATGGGTTGAATTGGTGTCATTTGGTATAGATAGCTACTCAATTATATTGGTTGTACCACAATACTTAATTGTTCTGTGGTACATTTGGTTCCAGATTGGCTTTAATTTTCAACATCCATCAATGCTTGAACAACTATTGACTTGCATTATTTTATTGAATGACTGTAGACATTATCACAAACTAAATTTTAGTATTTATGTTATTGAAAAGGTCATCGGAATTGTGTATCACAATAATGTATGCAATGCCTCTTAAGATGTTTGTCTTCATAGTTGAACCACATGTGGTAGTAGTATATTAAGACAAGAAAACATTTTACTTGGTTTGAGCTATGATTATACCTAATGGATGAGATTAGTGGTTTCATATCATGTTTGTCAATTGATTATGTTTTCTGACTTTTGTTTGTGATTCTTAAAGCCACATAACTTAAAGATGTCCGCAGTACGTAGTTTATTCAGTGGGAAATTGAATTAGAGTTCTGCATGGGGTTGTTAGCTTCTTGGAGAACTTCAGGGTCAAGGACTTTCTGATAAATGAATGAGAAAAAATTCAATACACTTTGGCTCCATCTTCTCTTTCCTTGCCACTCTGACTAACTGTTACAAAATCGGAAATTATTTGGTTGTGATACTAACATGGCTATCTAACCCTTAATTCCATTTAGTGTTATAAATTCCTTGCCCGCACCTGTATTTTTTTTAGTTACTTGGGCAACTTAGATAATAAATATTTCTGTTTAGTTGCACTATATGTGTAAACTTATGTTCTTCAGTAGACATTACAAGGATGTTGAGGAGAGCCCATAAGTTGTTCTGAACACTTGACTGCTTAGCAACTAGACTATTCCTTTTTGTTGATATTTTTAATTTGTATGTGGAGCAAAAAAGGGTGGGGAAATGTTTGTTGAGATAATTGTTTGCAATTTTGATGTAGTCGACTGGGTCCTGAGCGCATTGATGCAATTCTGGATGCAGTTTGTTTGCATTTTCAGCCTTTCAGCAGTCTATCTATGCTTTTCTGTAGATCGTATTTAGGCACCTCATGAAGTAGTGCAAATTTGTGTGCCTATTTTTGCACTCTGCAATTATTTACAAATTGTTCTTTTGACAAAATTGATAATGATAACATTGCTAGTATTTAGTAGTAGATGATAGATGTTCAAAAAAGGCATGGAGATGAAAGTCAGCAAACAGTTAGGCTAGCCTTTAGTATCATCTTATTATACTAGTAGCTTGAAGGATGAATCATATTCCAGAACCCTTGCTTTCTTGAGTTTTGCTTTGTTTTTTTTTTTTGTTTTTTCTGAATAAATCCACCCCTTTGAAGTATATGTTAGCATGAATCTAAGCCATAATGATGTGCATCTCTTGCTTCTTCAGTCCAAGCATATGCCTTATGAGATACTTCAAAACATTGGTATTTTAATATGCATTTTATTGTGTGGAGCACAGTGTTCATTGGTGTTACTGTTATAAAGAGTTTTCTTTTTTGGGACATTGGCAAGGAGAGATATCAAGTATAATATGGTTACAGGTGCTTGGACATGGAGAGATATGTTTATCATCTAGTTGGAGTGGTGGAGCATCAAGGAACGATGAGAGGAGGTCATTATGTTGCATACGTGAGAGGAGGCGGTGGCAGAGGCAAAGGGAAGGCAGAGAAAGAAACTGGGGGATATGTGTGGTATCATGCTAGTGATGCCTACGTGCGGGAGGCTTCGTTGGAAGAAGTTCTTGGTTGTGAGGCCTACATCTTGTTTTATGAAAATTCTGATATTTGATTCTTTTGCCAGTATATACCAACAACTGATGGGGTAAGTCAAGTAAACCCCTACGGAGAAGACACACAGACAGAGGGTTGAGTTGAGTGTACAACAATTATTTTTTTTTCTTTTTGACATGTAAATTTGTACATTGTGAAATTTACACCATGAGTAAAAGCTGCTGCTTTTTTATTTATTTCACCTTGTCTGTCCTTAACTTCTTCAAGAATCTTTTATGCGATTTGACGTTTTTTTAAAATATTTTTATAAATAATGAAAAAGATATATATTAATTATTTTAAAATTAATTTAGATCAACCGTACATATTTTCATGTAAATGGTTAATTAAATTGTTAAATAAAGGCTTGCTAACAGTTTTCTTAGTATTAAAATATTTCTTAAAATAAATGAGATTATTAGCCTTTTTGTTTTTTGTTTTTTGGGGTTATGCTTCACTTTAATATAGAATTGCAGCATGAAAATAGGCTAGCATCCACCAAATATAGGAACATGCGTCCATATATCGTAGAGGAACACTTTTCTTTTATTGATTGTACTCAGTTGTGCTCTATATAAAGAAGAAAAGAGCAAAGAACTAAAGAACCATTTGGTCCTCCATAACCCTCTTTTTTCTTTAGATTCTCCACCTTTTTGCTTTACCAACTAAACCCATCACACAGACTCACTTGCACAACTAGCCTCATTACTCTTCCATGGAAACAATCTCCAAGAGACTTCCTTTTTTCTCAGTGTTGCTCTCCATTTTATTTTCTACTCGCACATGGGTGGTGGTCGTGGAAGCGAACTGGTGCGTGGCTCGGAGCGATGCAAGCAACCAGGCGTTGCAGACGAGTCTAGACTATGCATGTGCTTCTGGTGCTGATTGCACTCCTATAGAATCCAATGGTTTGTGCTTTTTGCCCAACACAATTCAGGCTCATGCTTCTTATGCTTTCAACAGCTACTTCCAGCGCAAAGCCATGGCTCCTGGCTCATGTGACTTCTCTCACACAGCCACCATCGCTGCAACCGACCCCAGTAATAGCTACACTCCTTTTCTCTATCTACATAAATAAAAGATGGTTGCTTTGCTATTAAGGAAGTTGTTTCTGGTTGACGTTGTAGGTTACGGATCTTGTGTTTATCCCTCTTCTTCGAGGTACTAGCTACTACACCTTGATCAATACATTTTCTACGTATAATTCTTGATCATTAATGGCAACTTGGGTTTCGGTTTTAACCTGTCACCATTGCTATGTGCAAAATCTAGTACTAACTCGATAATATATCATTATTATCATCATTGTATGTTGTGCTCATTCAGACATACAGTCGTTTGAGGGGCCCAATTTTGACAGACCAGGGTATGCTTGAAGCATATTGACCAGAATATGATTGAAACCTATGGTCATAAGGCTAGAAAACCAGGAGTGACTTCGGAGTTTACGAGAGTAAAACTCGAAAAAGTGAACATAACATAATGTAATAAAAAAAAAAGCATCTTTTATTATATTAACATTGGAATATAGAAAGAAACCTTTTTCAATCTTCATCAATAGAGACAAGTATAGTCTTAAAAGAGCATTGGTTACAAAACAAAATTGAATTTAGCTAAATCTGAGCTGGTGAAGATGCTTAGTCCTCTTTGGGTGTGGGATGGTGGAATGTTTACTGAATTTAGCCGAACGTATGTTTTTAGAGAGCCAAAGACGCCCTTCTCGTGTTTCCTTCTAGCCACTTTGTAACGCTCAGTTCTGGCTTTTACATACCCATATTTGATCCCTGATATGCTTCGTACTGCAGAATTTGTAATTGATCCTCTCCACTTTCATTTAGCATTGATGATTATTTCTCCCAACAAAGCTGAAGAACTAGATATTTATTACATATATGGAAAGTGAATTTTACTTTTAAGGACCGCGCGTTAATTCGCTGGATCCCCTAGTGGCCTCCGTTCTCCAGTGCAAAACCAGAATACAATTTCAATGATGCTTTCTCTAAGTTGTGCTTTGTGCACGCAAGTAGATAAATATACTTAAGAATTTGATAAACTCGTGTCATGTCGTCCTAGAAAATATGATCCCATGTTTCCATGTAAGACTGTTCTTTTATCTTGGATTGACATAAGAACTTGAGTTTATCGATGTTGAGAAAGGACTAACGTCTTGAATCATTTTCATTTGCCATTTTTAAGCACGGCGGGAGGCACAACCACAGGTACCACGCCAACAACTGGGGCCACCAATCCCACCACACTAACCCCACCAACTTCTGTCGGTACTAATGGTCTGAATCCTACAGGAAGAACACCTCCCCTAACCACAGACAACTCCAAAGCTTCTTCAGGGTCTATGACCATGATGATCTTAGTTTTAATCTCCTGCTTATATGTTCTATTGTTTGCTCATTAACCCACGTTATTGCTCTGAGGCAGAGGTGCACAGGGAACAGCCGTAGACAGTTTTGGTGTAAGTCAAAAAGTTTCATGTAGTTTCTGATCTTTAATACATGCGCTCATGCAATGGTGGGAAGGCACTGTTAGCTAAGCTTTAAATGAGTTGTAATGTTTCTTTTTGATTAAATTTAGTTGCTGAGGAGTTAATTGTAACTATTGCAGACAATACCTGTAGGCTTATACATCCTATTGTTGAATATTTAGATGTGAAAAACTGTCCCCCAGGACCAAAAACTCTCTCGTCTTTTTCTCTAAATGGAAAAGTATCAATAAAATATCTAATGAAGTATGCATTATAGAGGCAAATATCATAAAATAACCAGTCACAGGCACAATCTTGGGATCTTGGCCTATTATGCTTGCATAGTGTTGACTTAGAAGTCACTATGACAAGTTGCAAACGCTTGGGGTTAAAAGTAGAGAACCAAGAAAAAGATGGCATTAGACATGCAACAATATCAACAAATCGCTTATTATGAGAACCTTTTTCCTGTTTAATGTTCCTGACTTGAGGTCAGAATGCCAATAATTGCATAATGAATTGCTTAGGTTTTTTCATACAATAAACTATGGAATGCAAATGACATGAAGTACTAGTTAGGCACTTGAGCTGTTCTGCTGCTGCATGCAGCCATCACTCTATTCGTTTAGCCAAGTATGAATGGAGAAGTTGACTTACTATTTTCAGCAACTCTCAATGACATTGAAAATATAAATGTTACCTGTGATTACAGTTGCATCTTTCAGTCTCCTTCACTATGTAAATGATATCAGCAGCAATGTCATAGTCATCCTGATTTCGGTGAAAGCTCCACAAAGCATGAGTTTCATTTTTCACCTGCAAGATACAGAAGGCCTGTTATGTTCTGTTCCTCTGGACAACCACTGATCCCTCAGTTTTTGCCGTTCTATTCACATAGCATGTACTACAAAACACAATGCAGTGAGAGACTAACTATTGCACAAAAGATTTTCATACCATTCTGCTTCCTCAATGTGCTAGTTTCTGTAATCTTTTCTTATCTTTTAACTGAATTTTGCATATGATGAACCTTCCTATTTTATAAAACTTTTCATGTGACCTATACAAATGGTGAACAGACGGGCTTTGCAATCCTCTGCAGCAATGTAACCGAGCTGTTAGACAGACAGAAGCAGACCTCTAGCATTCCGTGACCAAAGCTACTTTCTCTATATGCACTGTACTCAGGTTGCCGATCCCAGCAAAACATACCGGCTGCAGGGCCTGATGTAAAATTGGAAGCATAGAATCCACAAATATTTTCATCTGATGTAGAGGAGGGGTCTGGACAGTTAGAAGGATCATCAGCATGAGCAGTTGCTAATCCTTCTTTACTTCCACCAGTGCCAATTGTAATATAAACTGGACCACATGGATCCAGAGTGTAGTTATAGACTCGGTTTGACCTTTCATATGCATGAACCTGTGGGTTGTTGAAAGAAACAAAGTCATTGCCTTGCCTTTGAATACAGTTCCGTCGGATGTTAGAATTCACCTATAGCATGATACACCTTTCAGATAGAATGCCATATGACAGTATTCTTACGTGTCCATTGAAGACTATGTCAACACCATACTTGTACATTAAGTTCTCCATTTCCATTCTCATACAATCTGCTTCTTTGTAATGTGCCTTGAAAGTGCTATACCAGGGAGGATGCCAAGCTGCCACAAGCCATGGAGTCATATTCTTGTCGACTCTAGAGAGGTCTCCAGCTAACCACTCATATTGATCAGCTGAGATAGAAAAGCCCAGAATTGCTGAGAAAAATGAAATTTACAAGCAGATGCAAACTCTTGCTTATCAAGACAAAGGAAATTAATGCACAAATTAAATTGTAAAATAAAATTTGAACTGGTAACATTAGGCTATTGAGTCGTACATAATTTGTCAAAAGGTGTGTAAGCACCGAGCATAACAAAATGTATTCCCCCAGCGTTGAAAGAATAGTACAATGTGGATGATGATCCACTTTCTTCAGATGGAAATGCAAATCGGGAACTGTAAGCTACAAATGTCTGATCCTCAGCTTGTTGTTCCATCTCATGCTTTCCCCCAACCACCATTAATGGAACGTTAGCCAACAAAGGCTGCATAAACCTGGTAAAAGATGAAATAGATTTGAACGCCAGTTGAAAGAAACAATCTGAGAAAACAGAAGACTGGAAAGATATTTATATCAATTCCAACAAATGAATTATTGTGGTTTTCATTTTTTTTATTTATGCCTACTAAACCATTTAACCAAGAAATATAAAAGCAGAGGATATGGTTTCTACGCCAGTAATGTTGCTAATCAGATGATCTGAAAAATGTTTAGCAAAAACATGATAAGTCATTGACACTTGAAGTAAAGAAATTCAATCACAGGTTTAACAAAACTTAACAAGAATCGTTAAAATTTTTGCACTTTGTAATCATTGCCCTCATATAAAAAAGCTACCAACTCCTTTGAGTACCATTACTCTACCACCAGGTGTAAATTACTCGTTATATCTCTCGAGTGAATTGTGTTCTAACATAACTTCGAATCAAGTTTGAGCTTCATCTAGACTTTTTAAGACAATTGAGACAGAAAGCAATTGCCCTAAGTATTTAATCTGGGAAGTTATTGAAATTAGCATTATTTGAGATAAGTTTGTAGGACAAGTGCTGAATATGTAAAGGTTGGAGTTTGACCTGCCCCAATAATCCCAACGAGGTTGATATGTTTCCTGGATGGGATGTAGTGAAAATAAGCAAGGATAGCAATCAGACCCAGTTCCATTGGTGAAATACATGTCAGCATAACTTATGCCCCCCACCAGAACGACAAGATCAGGATGGTTGCTGAGCAAGTGACTGAGTGTTGTACTTGTATTGTACGTAAGACCTAGGTCTGCCACCACCGCAATTCTTCTGGGATAATCTTTGGTACTGGATTCTGGCATAGTTGTAAAATAAAAGACATCACTCATGCTTGACAGAGAAGGATCTCCACATTGATATTGATATAATGTATTGGGTTCCAGTCCTGCAACAAGAGATATGATTCTGTTATTAACATTCTATCACTTCTGAAGTCGTCAAATAATGACAAGAGATTTGGTTTTCATTGTCATCTAAATTGAAAGGTAGCATATAATAGAAGGACTTGTGATGCAGAGTGACCAATAATGATCTCAACATGATTACAGTGGGGAATAATACCAAACAAACTTCCTAATCTAACTATCCAAAGCTCCAAGCTATCGACTTGAACTATTTAAAGGGACCAGAGAGTGATTTGTCAAATTGATCGAGGCTTCACGACTTAATACATGAGCTTGAAAAGCAAAGTTCATGGACGACAGAACATATTAATTATACCTGTGAGTTGAACATGGTGTATAATGCCAGATGTGTAGTTTTGGATGTCATCAAAAGGATAAAGCTGGTCATAAACAAGAGAATAGCCTGTTGCCTGGTGCTTCATTGGCATTCCCGAGATTCCGTACTGAACAACACTAGAAACTGATTCGGGATCCAATGGTGTAATCCCATCACCAATCTGGAAATCCCCTGCAACTCCAACAGGAAGACATTAGACAGCTGCCCGAAAATGTCAATACCAACTCGCAAACCACCAATTTTGTGCTCATACTTTTTCATTTCACCATGCCCTTTAGGTACACAGTACACTTCACAAAAATTAACTGCTTCACTTCCATAAATGTCACAGCATCTGAAATCAATGTTACAGATGTATGTTTAGACACAAATTGATTTCTTAAAGCATCAATTCAGACCCCCCACAAAAGCATTTCTTTTAGAAGCAAAAGATAGTCAATGGTTTGCAGATGACGTAAAGTAATCACTTTTACCTATACCACAAAAGACAGAGAGTTTAAACTTCCAATTTCTGTTCCTCCAGCTCCGTTTTACAGTAAGTTGAATATTATGAAAGAAACTCAAAAGAAATAGTAAAGAGAGCAACCTGTTATCCAGGATATCCAGACAGAGTCATAGTCTGAAGAGAGAGATACAGAGATTTGCTCAGGCTCGAAATCTCTGACAATGCGCTGAACTTGAGGGTAAGTGTCGGGCAAGTCTGTGACATTCCCTTGCAATATCTGGTTATCAAAGGGTACAGTAACAGGATTGAAGGGTCCTTCAAGGGTAGTCGGAAAGTCACCTTGAACTGAGACTGAACACGATAACAGCGAGAGTGATAGTGTAAACATGAACACCGAGAAACAACCCATTTCGGGTTTTCTCGCAAGCCAACCTTCAGCAGCCAGTGAACAAACACAGACAGAGATGGTAAAGCAAAGAAGAAGCAGGATAGCCTTATAACTTCTACAACCAAACTATACGACTACCAACAGTTGCATACAAGAAGTTCACGAGCGCCAAAAAGGGCAAACAAAGTATAATTAAATGAGTGCGCATGAACTTTTATTACAAAGTAGTATTAAAGTTGTTCACTTTCTTCCATTCATATTAAGTTCTATTTTAAAAATCATTTTCAGGAGTGAGAATTACATTAAGTGTTTACAAATAGTCAAACACAGCATATTTTAAGAAACAAACTTGAGATATATTTGGCATTTATATCATTTCAACAATTAGAGATATTTAGATAGTCCTTGACTAATTTCAATTTAAATTAATTAATCTTTACAATTACAAAATAATAATTTTGACAATAATAAAGAAATATGAGCACCTCTTTGTTTATTAATATCCCATTCATATTTATATATAACAATTTTTTAAATATTCAATTTTTGTGACTTTATGAAATTTTCGATTTAATTTTCATATGAGATTTACCCTTTCCCTTACTCTTTTTGTCAACTCTTTTTGAGGCTGTAATTTTGTGCGCTATTTCTCTTGAAGTTCATGTGAAGTTGGCACACATGTGACAGTGGCCTGAACGACTTTTTTCTTCGTTGTCTTATTTGTCTAAGTTTGTTATTCTTTGTATATTGTTCTCAATGTTCCTTTGTTAACTTAAAGTTTCTTAAAATTCCAAAAAAAGAACTCTTGATCCAAGTTTGTTTCGTGCTCCGAAATTTGGCTATAACTTCAAGTAATCGAACATCGATCACAGGTCTAGTTAAAGCCTTCTTAATTCTCCGTTAAGTGCTCAGACTCGACCAGAGATTAAGATGATTGTAGTGGTGAACTCTATGTTGCTAAAAAATGCCAATGAAAATGACAAGGGCAGGCAGATCGCGAGGCTGATCAGTGATGGAGATATAAACATGCATGGGCACAGTGTCGAGGACTTTACGCGCCTCGGAGGTTGCAGCAACATATATGAGCCGCTATGAGTTCATACGTGATGTGCTTCTTGTTCCATCTTTTACCTTGAATTGACCTTTAACACATTGAGTTAATTGATGGTGATTAATTTTTTTTAATGATATTTGATTATAATTGCAAGTCTTGCTGGGTTATGGTGGTGTTTATTACTGGCGGTGGATCACATTATATATGATGGAAGGCAAGTGTTGGTGGGTCTCTAGCAACAATCATGGATCGATCGATATAAAGGTCAATGTTGATGGGTACGTACATTACAAGCAGTGCTGGATCATCAACTGATGAACTAACACATAGTTTGTTCGTCTAAAACCATATGAAGAATGCTAACCCTATTGCATTTTTTGTCATATCTAAACCACGCTACATGTACTTTCAAAGAACAAAAACAATTAGAAAGAAGAATAAATGAGGAATTGACTTCTCAATCTTAACAAAAGATTTGTTAAATACCAGAACCACCAATGTCAGACTTGATGAGATATCTTCATACTATTGAAGCTTTGGAATAAGCTGAAAATGTTTTACTTAGATGTGAAGTCTGCATTAATATCAATAATAACAGAATTACTTTAAGCTTTAACTGCTGGAACACCTTCTCCATTACATTTGATATCAACTCTTCTAGCCGGCCTGTCAGTGAGTAATATGGCACAAGATCTTTGCTCAAAGTCTCCTTTAGCACCTAAACATGGAAGCTACTTGAATACGCAGTTGGTTTGTTGAAGTAAACCTTGCCAGTGTGGCGCATTGGAAACAAAAGATCCAAGTTTGAGATCCATAGCGTTCTTTCTATTATGGCTATGTTTGGTGAAGAGCTGATCAGCTAATTTTCAGCTGATTGACTCGTTTTAGCTTATTGACTTTATAGAAAAGCTGTAAGAGTTGTTTGGTTACTAGCTGGTTGGGTTGGCTGATTCAACCCAACCAGCTGATTTT
>JAOSBK010000005.1:10762925-10778992 GCA_027568895.1 Erythroxylum shatona | reverse complement strand
CAATACCAGTATGCATAACATTATCCAATTAGTCCTAATCACTCTCGACCTTTGCCAAATTACTATTTTACCCTTCCTGTCGGGGGTGGGATGTTACAGTGACTTTATGTTTACATATGGCATGGCATGAAAGATTGAATTTTCGAAATATGCCTTCTGGTACTCCGAATTTCTGAGTATGATTATGTGTTATGTGAGTTTGGTGAGGTCCCATAAGTGGGACAAGTGCGCACTTGTCTGTTTTAAAGCCTTCTCCCGGCTACCCGCTAGTGGCATGGAGTTCCGATCTCGGACTCTCATAAGTCACGGCTACACCGGATCACGTTGTGGGAAGGTGTAGTATGTTCCGTTCACGGCTGCACAGGACCGCTATGCTGGAATGTGTGGGAATGTGCAGTACGTTCTGTTTTAGACCGAACCAAACCATTTGATGTGTTATGTGTTTTGTTTTGTTTCTAAGTGTGCTGCATTGCATATTTTGAAAAATGTTTAAGAAATATGGATTTTGTTCATGAAATATGAAAAATGTGAAAAGTTTGAGAAATCAATTTTTGTGAATTTTTCAGCCGAGAATTTATTGAAATTGTTTTGGCAATAATTTGAAAGTTTGAGAAATAAGGGAATTGCCAAAATTTTCTATTGTGAAATCTTTAAAAATGAATGGCAAAAAGTTTTGCAAAATATTTTCGCTTATCTTTCAATTTATAAATATATTATCCACGAGCTTTGTGCTCACCCCCCTTTCATCCCCAAAATCTCCAGGTAATCGTAGGAGATCGGATGAGGGAGAGACAAGATGTTAGTTCGACATGTTTGCGATTGTTGTAGTTTGTGAAAATGCCAATATGAGTTGTATAAGAATTTGATTTATGAAATTGTATATGAATTGTGATGAATTATGAGATTGTGTATATAGATGAGTGTGATGTATTGTAAATTCTGAAAATTATGGATTTGATTATGGATGATTTCTGATATGTGAAGTACTAGGTATAGGATTGTGTTGTGTATGCTGAGATCCCGGACGGAGGGTCCGGTGGATTTTAATGATTGAGTGATTGATTGGGTATTATAGAAGTGTTCATTTGCCAATTGCAGGTTTTGGGTTTTGTAAAATGCAGCCGTTATGCTGCCAAAATTTTGTTAGATAATAAGTTGAAAAAGAATAAAAATAAGAATTAGATGTTTAAAAGATGGATTTATGGGATTTTCGATAATGTATAAGAAAATGATTAAGAATTGAGTGTTTGTTTATGGATGAATTTCAAAGATGGGAATAATTGCTTTGTTTTGTATGTGATGGAATAAAGTGAATAAGAATGAAAAAGAAAGAAAAAAAATTATACCGGTTTCGGATAGTTTGAGTCTAAGGTTTCCAACGCTGAATGTTTAGTCCGTTTTAGATAATTGTTCTCGGATGTCAGATTCTCTTTGATTTGTTTTTGCATTCGATTCCGAAGTGTATTCGCTTTGATATCCGTTTTGCTTTCAGTTACGCCTTTTGTTTCGATTTGTGATTTCGTTTCGCTACCTTGTGTTTTCGCCTTCGCTTCAATTTGTCTTCGCTTTGCGTTATGTTTTTCGTTTCCCATCCGCTTTGACATTCCGTTCTTTCGTTTCCGGCCTCTGTTTTTCGTTTGGGATCCGGAGAACATTCCTTTCTTTCGTTTCCGACCTCTGTTTTCCGTTTGGGATCCGGTCTCCGGATCGGGTCCCAACACATAATGTGTATATGTCAATGGATGGATGATGATACAATTCAGGTATATCATTCAATGTTGCTCAATTTTATTATTATCAGCCTATGGTGGATGCTATTGCTTCTTATGATCTAGGATACAAAACTCCTTCAATTGATGACTACAGAGGCAAACTTCTAAGTAGATCTGGTTATGAAATAAGTAATTATTTGGATAAAAGAAGAGTTACTTGGACTACGTATAGGTATTCAACCATATGTAAGGGTTAGACAAATAGAAGACAAAAGAATATTGTCAATTTTTTGGTTTATTCTACAAATGGGACAATATTTTTAAAGTCTATTGTTACATCTAACCTTGTTAGAAGTGTTAATTCTCCATTTTAGATATTTGATAAACCTATGAATAAAGTTGCTCTAGAAAATATTATTCAATTCATTACTGACAATAATTCTGCTTACAAAGCAGTTGGAAGAAGATTGTAAAGTGAGTATAGTTCTTTTTATTGGAACTCCTTGTGTTGTACATTGTATTGACCTAATGTTGAAAAATATATGAGAGGTTAGATATTTTTCTATCATTGATGAGACTGGGAAGAAAGTAAAAAGAAAGTGACCAAGTTCATTTATCATCGTATATGGGTCCTAAATTTAATGAGCAAGGATTTCAATAAAGGTAGGAATTTGTTATGTCCTACTATTACAATATTTGCAACTAATTTCTTATCACTTCAATGTCTTGTTCTGATGAAGAAGGAGTTAAGGAAAATATTTATAAGTGACAAATATGTTGCATCTCAATATGCTAGGTTTAATGTTAGATTGGAGGTTTTTAAAATTATACTTGAAGATTATAAACTTTAGTCTCAATATCAATTTTTCATCTAAGTGTGTGAGTCGTTAGTGAGGGTACTTAGTTTGGCTAATAGTGATGATAAGGCAATAATGAGTTACTTTTATGATGTTAAAGAGAGAGTGAAGGAAGCAATTAAGGAGTATGTCTTCTTTGTAAAGACCCTATCTTACAGTCATCAATGAGAGATAAGAGATAAACTTTATTCTCCATTGTTTGCAACGATGGATAATGTATATCTGGGCCAAATTTTACAAAAAAAAGTTGAAGTTAATAAGAGAATGTTATTAACTATTACAAAAATTGTTACCTACGAGATAAAACAAGATCTCTTAAGCTCAATTTTATTATGTCAATTGATATTTGTTAAAGAGACAAACTTAATCTAAATATATATATTTTACTTTTTTACTTATTAGAAATTAATCATCATTTTATTTTGTTTATAATGTTATTTTTGTTGTCTTATAGTTGTTTGGTAGTACCAATTCGAAAATGGTGTTCCAGAATTGTAAAGGTTTGTACTCTGATTTATGAGTCAATGTGTGAATGCAGGAGGGTAGGAAAGGCATTGAAGTACATCTGAATTTATCCATTCCAAGAAAAGAAATAGATTGGATCACTAAAGATTGAACGACTTAGTATTTGTTCGATACATTTTAAAGCTTCGATAAAGATATGTTATTATCATTTATCATTATTAAGTTGAATATAATTTCTTATGTTTTCTTAATAACTTAATTTCATTTGTTTACTGAGAGTCTTAATATAACAAATAGTTTTGTAGATCTAATTTGCCTTAATCATATCGATCTTTTAGTGAATTGAGTTTTTGAGAAATCGATTTTGATAGATGAGAGTGACTTAGAAGATAATCTCTTATGAAAATATATTGACATGTTATTTAGTGTAATAAATTTAAATGATAATAATGATAAGACTCTTCTCAATGATGAGAATTTTTTATTAAATGAGACTAGGTAAATGCGATTTAAGCGAATATTTGATTGAATGAAGATCTAAGTTTTTATTTCTTCTCTTTAAGCGAATATTTGATTGAATGAAGATCTAAGTTTTTATTTCTTCTCTTCATTTAATTTCATTTATATTTGATGCATATGTTAAATTCTATATATGCTATATAACTATAAAACTTTTAACTAGCAAGAGTGATTTAATTATATCAAGTATTAAGAAGAGATATTAAGTTTAAATTTATATTAAATCAAACTTGAGTTTGTTACTACTATTTTATTTCAAATCCTAAAAGATATCAGTGTAATTATATGGAGTTAGGGACATTATGTCACAATTAAATCAATAAGTATAAAATAGTGTAATTAAGAATAAAGTTTCATTATTTATAGATATAAGATATAGATGGTGTCTTATTACAAAACTGACTCTTCACGTAAAATTAAGCAACCGACTTTTGCGAAGGCACATATACTATTGTGGAATTAAATCTGATTCCATTCGTTGCAAGGAATTCAAAGCGGAACCAACAGTAGAGGAGTGCTCACTGGTAATTACATGATACCATTTAAATGGTCTTCAAGCCAGCATATAATTCCTATGGCCTTCTTGTAACCTTTGATTCAGTTAAGCACATTTCAGGCTGCCTTACAATATAAATCTGATCTCCGGCAGTGCTGTACATATCCTGATTGCGATGCCAAGTCCACAAGGCGTGACTCTCATTTTTGACCTGCAACAAGGTAGTGTGGAGCCATAATTGTTGTCCAATCCTGAGCAGTGTTATCGAGAATTTGCCTTAATAAGCTAGATGAACATATCAATCACATTTAGCCACTCATCTCAGCTCTCAAGAGCCGAGTCCCAAAACATAATTAAGGACACTTGATGCAGCATGATCGCAGAACTAAGGGGGTTACCTCTAAAATGCCATGACCGAAACTACTTTCCCTGTATGCACTGTAATCAGGTTGACGGTCCCAACAGAATTTTCCAGCTGCTGGTCCTGAAGTAAAATTGAATGCGCAGAAGCCACCCATAAATTTATCGGGTGTGTCAGATGGGTCTGGACAATTACCAGGTTCATCAGCATGTGTAATAGCCATCTTTTCTCGATTCCCACCATCACCAACAACAATATGGACAGGTCCGCAAGGATCTAAATTGTAGTTGTATACTCTATTTGATCTTTCGTAGGCATGTACCTGTTCGTTGTCAGAAAATCAAAATGTTATAGTCAAATAACGGAAATCAAGATTCACTAGAAAAGGAAGAAGAAAATTAGAAGTTTACATGTCCATTGAATACAATGTCAACACCATGCTTATACAGCAACTTTTCCATTGCTACCCTCATACACTCTGCTTCTCTATAGTGTGCAGTGTAGGTGCTATACCATGGAGCATGCCATGTAGCCACCAACCATGGGGTTACTTTTCTGTCAACTTTAGCTAGATCTTTCTTCAGCCACTTGTATTGATGCCCTGTTCGAATCCAAAGATAGTGCCAACATAAGGATTTACTTTTTCTTTCGGTTCTTAAGTGGAAAGCATATGTCTACCACCAAACAAAGATGAATGGGAGATCAATATCAAAAATTTTATTTGATCTCATTACCTGATTTCTTGTATTTAGCATAGGAACCAAGCATTATAAAATGTACGCCACCGGCATTAAAAGAATAATAGAATGTGGAAGATGACCCGCTCTCTTCCGAAGGGAAAGCGAAACGGGAACTATAGGCAACAAATGTCTGTTTTTCTGCCTGTTCTTCTATCTCATGATTTCCCTCAACAACCATTATTGGAGTTTTAGATATTACAGGTTGCATGTACCTGACAACAAATAACAAAACTCAATAATTATCACCTAGATCAAGTTGCTTTTGATATCGACTAGAAAGGAATATGTGAAGGACCAAAATACCCAACTTTCCTTCTTGATCTCATTAAACAAATCAACTCTTTATAAGACCATAATGAAAGGAAATGAAAATTACATGAGCCTGGCTACTAGTTTCATTCAGTACCATGTTTTTGTGAAGGACTAAATGAATCTAAGCTAAATCAGATGGTTATCTGTGCAAATGTCTAAAATGAAGTAAAAAGAAAAAGAAAAATATATATTCTTTTAGTTTGCCAGTACAACCTGTTTCAATATCCAGTTTCCGGTTCAACCACAGTTATCTTTTGTCCAACAAAGAGTACTAAATAGAAGTCTTCCCTCTTGTTGAAATTGCAGATACTATTTTATCTTTTTTATAGAAAGATGATTATATCTTGATTCCATTTTAGCAAAGATATGAGAAGATAAAATAATTATGTTTCGACATTAATGAGGTGCTAGATTCATACCTTCCCCAGTAATCCCATCGAGGCTGATAGGTTTCATGAATGGGAGTGTTTCCGAACGAGCATGTGTAACAATCAGCCCCAGTTCCATTAGTAAGATACAGGTTAGCATAAGTAACATCCCCAACCAATAGTATAAGATCAGGATGGTTGTTGATCAAGTGATCAACGGTTGAAGTTGTATTATATGTAAGACCTAAGTCTCCTACTATTGCTATTCTGTTGGGGTAATTTCTGGGGCCTGAAGCTGGCATTGTCTTAAAAGAATATGTGGCACTCATTGCTGTGGAAGGATCACCACACTGATAATAATATAGTGAGTTAGGCTTCAAACCTGCAGAAAGACCGAAAGAAATATTAAGTTGGAGCCCACGTACAGAAGCAGGAAAAAGTTAAAACATGTTGCCAAATACAGAAGCACAATTTAGTACAAATTTAAACAAGCCGCTAACCAAAAATTTGAACAATGCTTATGAAATTTAATTCCAATAGCTCATAAACAGTTTAGATTAAAAGCAGCAAAACTATAAGGCACTTCACAGCAACCATAGACTAATAGTTGATGGAAATTACAGCGGTATCCAAAAAGATCATACCAATTTTGGAAATGTTAAAAAGAAAAGAAAAACAACTTAATGTGTTTCTTTCTTTAAGTTGTCATATAAGGCCATCATTCAACTATGTCTTCATTATATTCCAGTGAACTTTATAAGTATGAAGCATAATTGAAGGTCTGTCGCAAAGTTGACAACAACTTTAACTTGCTACTTGAATTAACGTATCGAGTTCAAGAATCATGTCAATCTGAAGTAAAGAACAATCCAACTGTTCACAAAGAGACCGGTAGTGCAACAGTGTGTTTGAGAGTTCCTAGCTGTTATAAAGCCAAATCCTTTCGCGCACACTTGTGTCCCAGAAGTAAAGTGATGGAAGGTTTGAAGTAAAAGAAATTCATATGAGCAAAGATGATTCATATAATAAAGAAAGGCACAGCAATGAGTTTCTGGCAACATACCTTTGAGGCGAACATGGTGTATAATACCAGATGTATAGTTTTGAAGGCCTTCGAAGGGATAAAGCTGACTATAAACAAGAGATTGGCCATGAACTTGGCGAGTTAATGAAAATCTCGTCCTTCCGTAATGTACAACGCTTGCAACACTTCCAGGATTTAGGGGCTTTATGTTGTCGCCAATTTGATAATCCCCTGCAGATTCAAGCACGTCAATGTCAGTTTGCAGGCTAATAAAGCAGGGATGTTAGCATCTCTGGTTGGCAGGAATTATAAAATACCCGGAGTCCAGATTTATTTCCAGAACACAGAATAGCTTAACGAATCAAACTACTATATCTCAGGTATATAACAGTGACTCTTTGAAACCAATTTTTTAAGTTTGACAGTGAACCTTTTAAACCACTCGCGTAGCGATCTATAGAGATACTTTTAAGCATAGAAGTTAATTATCTGATTTGGAAACTTTGACAACAGATAGGATACAAATTTGTTCCACTAGAACCCACCTCTTCAAAATTGACAATAAACAGTTAAAACTTGGAGTACAAAAATCTAAATTGCCAAGATTCATACATCTTGATAGATAGTCTCTTCAAAACATAACCTCCCAATCTTCTCCTATTCTTCTGCTTATAACATTAACTTAGCTTCTAATCAGAACTTGCAACCAATGGATAGAAAATCACGGGAAGAAGCTAAAAAGAAGGTGAAGCTATTGACAAATGATGAGTGAGGCATAGAAACCTGTGATCCAAGAAATCCAAACGGAGTCATGAGTGGTAGAGAGAGACACAGAAATTTGTTCGGGCTCGAATCCTTTGACTTTCCTTTGAACTCGAGGATCTGTGTCTGGCAAGTCCACAGCATACCCTCGAAAGGTCTTGTCAAGAGGAACTGTCACAGGCTTAAATGGTCCCTCAAGAGTTGTTGGTATACCCGCATGAACATGAATTTTCAAACAGATTAAAGCAACAAATAGTAATACAATAACAGATTTTGAGAACCAACCCATCAGTGCATAGAATGAGGGAGGGAATCTGGCAATGATTTCACGGCAGTTTATAAATTTTTAGAGGAGAAGGTGGCAAAGAAGAGAGTTATGAAAGGAAAAAGTGAAGGATCTGGAGATTGTATATGTGGAAATAAGCAAGCGCACGACTCACGAGATATTCTATTCAGACAGGGGATGATTATGTTGAAAATGGAGACAGTTTTGGAAGAGCTGGTTGATAGACAAGAAGGTCTCTTGAACATGAACTCTTGGTCGCATGCTTATCGTTTTCGGTTCTAAACTTTTAAACTGAAAGTTGTTTGTGTCTGTTAGATCGCAAAGTACACTTCTGCATAAAGCTATAGCACAAGTTTCAGAACTTTTCCACATTAGTTGCCAAGTCCAACTGTCCAAGGGAGCAAAAGACAGAAAATAAGACCATGCGAAAGACGGAAAATAAGATCTTGAAGTACTACTTCGATTGATACCTTGAAGTATGTTCATATTTATGTGGATGTTTGTTATGGTAATAATCTCGTCCACGACATACTAAGAGAGTGTCAAAAACTTTAGTGTGAGAATCTAGTGTGAGAAAAGGTGACGACATGTTGAATATTAATTCAAAATTATTATTTTTATTGATTATATCGCCATGTTTATCTACTCAGTTAGTTGTGAAGTTTGTGGGATAGTGGACCTTTTCTTGATTCCCATATTGTTCTCCTAGTTGCTAGCATTTAGGAAGGTTAGTTTATTTCTATGTTTATTTAAGGTTGTCATTATTTTGAGTTCAAATGAAAATCAGTAAAAAAAAGTTTGGCTTCTATTATTTTTCTTTATCTTTTTCTTCAAAAATCCAACATGACGAACGTGGTGTTTGTTCCTGCAACAGAGTTCTGTAGTTTCTTTAGATTACTCTGAACTTGCAGTCTCCGGTTAACTACTCTGGGAGTTAGCTAGGAGCTGCTATGGAGGCCCCTACTCTGGAGGGCCAGCCCCATAAAAAAGTGCGCACTTGGAAGCGCGACGAGGATCCACCTTCTCCCCAACCTCAATCGTATAGCAGCGCGATGCAGGGCCATGCTCCAGCTGCGAGATCAGCCGCTCCTTGGGCTGGTGATGAAGTCATTGCCGTAGACGATGGTGACATTCAAATTTCTAAGGAACCGGGGTCCGGTATCCATCTCTCCGCCTCCTTTCGCACCAAACTAGACGCCCAATGGAACCATGCCGTGGTCATTAAACTGCTTGGGCGTTGCATTGGCTTCCGGTTATTATGCTCAAGGCTGGAGTCCCTCTGGAACCCGCAGGGACACCTGAAAGTATCGACTTAGATCTCAACTTCTTCCTTGTCCGGTTTAGTGAGGAAACTGATTTCTTCAAGGCGATAACTCAAGGGCCTTGGGTTCTCTTTGGGCACGTCCTCTCGGTTCAGAAATGGCAGCCCACCTTTCGGCCAGCAATAGGCACAGTGACTCGCGCGGTTGTCTGGGTTCGCATTCTCAACTTACCTATCGCCCGATTCCATCCTCATATCATCACCGCAGTAGGAAATTTAGTGGGTCGAACGGTACGTATTGATGAAGCTACGACGCTGCAATCCCGGGGCAAGTACGCACGGTTGGCGGTGGACATGGACTTTGGGTCACCGTTGCGCCATAGTGTCG
Organism: Erythroxylum shatona; assembly: GCA_027568895.1. Taxonomy (NCBI): domain Eukaryota; kingdom Viridiplantae; phylum Streptophyta; class Magnoliopsida; order Malpighiales; family Erythroxylaceae; genus Erythroxylum; species Erythroxylum shatona. Next base: position 10,769,441 of record JAOSBK010000005.1, on the reverse strand, counting down.
AACTCGACGGTGAGACGCTCCTCCTTGCCTACGAAGGTTTGCCCCAGTTATGCTTTGGCTGTGGGAGGATTGGCCATGTGGAAAGCGGGTGCCCTCAGCGCCCCCAACCTCCTTCGACTGCTTGTCCCAGTGACGCCGTAGCACCGACCCATACTACCCCTGCTCCACTTCCCAGTGTGACGCCTCCGCCAATGTCTTTGCCTTCCAACGGTTATGGTGAGTGGACGCAGGTGCAGAGGAGGAACTTGAGGAAAGGCCAGTTTCGAGGAGGCACGACCGGACTTGATAGGGAAGGCAATTCCAAGGGGGGCTCGAGGTATGGCGTCCTGTCTTCTCAACATGTCCAAGACAGGCAGGCGCAGGACCAAGTACAGGGACCATCAGCTCCTTCTCCTTTTGGCAGCTGGCGCAATCTCCATGGACCCACCAATTCAGCTAAAGGCAAAGGGCTGGCCCAAGGACCCGTTTTTACAGCCACTGGGCCTAAAAAGCCCACTAAACCCCCTTCTAGACGACCTTCAGCTGCCACGCCTCGGTTCCTTCGTGGAGAATGTTCTCACATTCGGGCCCACATTCAGGCCCACGTTGCGTCCGGGCTAACTACGTGCTCTCCCATTCCTACACAACCTTCCCTACAGGCCAATCACCTGGCCATTGCTATCCCCACGCACACGGAAATGGTGTGCGACCCCCAACTTCTTGAGGCCCGCATCTCTACCTTCGAGCCCCCCATCCTTCCTATGGAGGGCGTCGAAGCCCCGAATGTGAGGCCACCTCCGACTGACCCGATTTCCCTTGATCCAGACCCACCTGATATGGCAACTCACGCGACTGCTACAGCGGCTCAAATCCCAGTCCGGATCCCTCAGGACCAGGCCATGCTGACCTAAGCAGAGTGCGATCTGTCCGAGCACCTAGGAGGTAATGTTTCGACCTCTAGCGTTGCTTAAGTCTATCCGTTTTCTATTTTTATGTCTATTCTCATATGGAATTGCCAGGGAGCTAGGGGTCCTGGCTTTCTGGGCATCTTACGGAATTATTTGCGGTTGTATAAGCCTAGAATTCTTGCTTTGCTTGAGCCGCGCATTAGTGACCCTCGGGCTGATACGGTTATCCGATCTTTGGGTTTTGACTTTTCATTTTGGGTCGAAGCCATTGGTTTCTTGGGGGGTATATGGCTCCTCTGGACAAAAGACTATGATCTTTCCATCAGCATTGCTCATCGTCAATTCATCCACGCCACTATCAAATTTGCTTCTAGCACGTGTGAATTCACTGCAGTCTACGCCAGCCCCCAGCGTGCCACTCAGTCGCTCCTTTGGCCCACCTTGGGTTGGGTCGGTCGCACCACTCGCCATCCTTGGATCGTAGGAGGCGATTTCAATGCCAAACTGTCCCACACCGACAAACTCGGCGGCGCTTCGTCCGTGCGTGTTGTGAGCAAGTCTTTTCAGGAGAGGGTCCATGCCTATGGGCTTCATGATCTGGGCTATTCCTGATCGAAATACACGTGGCATCGAGGTCTAATTAAAGCCTGCCTGGACCTAGTTTTCGGGTCTTCTGCTTGGCTTCATGCGTTTCCTCATACTACGAATACCCACCTGCCGTTCATGGGTTCGGACCATCGCCCTTTGTTGGTTACCTTTAATCCGCCGCCTTCCCATGTCCCCCGGCTCAAGCACTTTCATTTTCAAAACGCCTGGCTCACTCATCCATCTTTTGATAAAGTGGTGGCCCAGCATTGGCTACCCACCGCGAACAAGATGAGCCAGTCGCTCGAGCTTTTCTCCAATCTCCTCACGCAATGGAACACGGATGTTTTTGGTAACATCTTCCACAAGAAAAGACGGCTGCTGGCAAGGCTAGAGGGTATTCAACGGTGTATGACGACTGATAATATAGATTCCCTCTTACAGATGGAAAGGAAACTTAGTGAGGATTTATGCCAGGTCCTGTGCGAGGAGGAGTTTTATTGGCACCAATAAGCTCGGTGCGATTGGATCTCTAAAGGGGACCGCAACACTCAGTACTACCACATACTCTCTATGACTAGTCGTCAGCAATTATCGATGGAGCGGCTTCTAGATTCGAATAGGGTCCCCATCACCGACTCTGCCCAACTCAACCAACTCGCCCGTACTTTCATGGCCTGTCTTTATACTGCTGACTCGGGCACCCCCCCCCCCAGCTTTCCTCTCACCACGGCGTTTCCCTCTATTTCGGCCGAAGGCCTCCATGACCTTCACGGGCCCCTTTGTGCCATTGATGTCAAGGATGCTGTGTTCGCTATGAATCCTAATAAAGCACTTGGCATTGACGGTTTTACTGCCAACTTTTTCCAAAAATAATGGAGCATGGTCGGACCCTCCGTTGTGACGTTCATTCAAGAGGTTTTCAGCCTGGAGCGATGGGAAGCGGAATTAAATCATACCCTGCTCGTCCTGCTACCCAAAACCCCTTCCCCGATTCGTATGGCCCAGTTCCGGCCTATTAGTCTCTGCAATGTGCTCTACAAAGTCATTTCTAAGATTATCGTGAATCGGTTAAAGCCTCTGATGTTGCATCTTGTGGCGGACACCCAATGCAGTTTTATCCTGGGCCGGCTTATCACGGATAATGTTATCATAGCCCAAGAACTCATACACACGTTGCGCAGGAAGAAGGGCAACGGGGCTATCTTGCAATCAAAGTTGACCTTGAAAAAGCTTATGATCGACTGCATTGGGAGTTTGTGCTTAGCACCCTCCAGGATATCGGGTTTCCTGAGTCTCTTATCCACCTTATCATGAAATGCATGAAGACCGTGTCTATGCAGGTTGCGTGGCAAGGCTCTTGGACTCCCCCCTTTATCCCCACCCGTGGTCTCCATCAAGGCGACCCCTTATCGCCCTATCTTTTTGTTCTGTGCATGGAACGCCTGGACCAGTTCATCTCCCACACGGTGGCCCAAGGCCATTGGAAACCGATTTGGGTGTGGTCCACTGTTCCCCCCATCTCTCATCTGTTCTTTGTTGACGATTTGATTCTTTTTGTTGAAGCTACGGACGACCAAGCTCGGGTTATTAACCACATGCTGGAGGTTTTTTGTGCAGCGTCGGGCCAAAAAGTTAACCTTGATAAGACTTGAATCTACTTCTCCCAGAATGTTCCTCCCACCACGGTGCATCGGATCAGCCAGCTCCTCCGCGTCACCAGTACACGGGACCTTGGGAAATACTTAGGCGTCCCATTGCTACATGCGCGTTCCACCAAGCGTACTTATCAGTATATATTGGACACGGCTCAAAAGAGGTTGTCCGGTTGGAAGGCCAAGACTCTTTCTTTAACAGGGCGTGTGACTTTGGCCCAGTCAGTTCTCTCCGCTCTTCCCCTCTACACTATGCAAACTGTTCACCTCCCGCGACAGCTTTGCGACGATCTGGAGCGTATCATGCGCCAATTTATTTGGGGCACCACAGCGGACCATCGATCAATGCCCCTCGTTAAGTGGGATGATGTGTGTAAACCCAAGAACGAGGGGGGCCTGGGTCTCAAACGTGTTCGTGCTTCTAACGATTCCTTCTTAGCCAAACTTAGGTGGGCTTTGATTACTTAACCCTCTGCCTTATGGGTTCGCTTGTTAAAAGCTAAGTATAAGCTGACCTTGGACTGTATTCCCCTCTCCATTGATCGGCCAGGGGCTTCGGCCACCTGGCGGGGTATGGCCACTACTTGGCATATTGTGCGTCGAGGGTTACAGTGGACCTTGGGGAATGGGAGGAAAATTCTTTTCTGGCTGGACACCTGGTTACCCGGTTGGGGGCCCCTCGTCACTCTTGTGCATTTTCCCCTCCCTTCTCACCTGCTTTATAATACCGTGTCAGAGTACCAGACTCCTGACGGTGCCTGGCAGTGGCCTATTTTTCAACACTTTCTTCCTTCAGCTGTTTGTCAGACTCTCGTCGACATTCTTTCCACGATGCCTACTCCTGACGAGGGTCTCCCTAGCTGGGGGCCTACTACTCATGGGCGGTTTACATCGGCCTTTGCATATGACATTACTGTGGGCTCTTCCTCGCCAGTGCCTCTAAGGCCTTGGAACTTAATCTAGAAATGGGCTGGCCCCCAAAGAATTCGAACATTCCTTTGGCTTTTGCTACAGTAAAAGCTGTTGACCAATCACCAGCGAGTAGCCCGACACCTCACCCTGGACAATAGTTGCCTTTTTTGTGCACAGGAAGAGACCATTTTACATGCCTTCCGTGACTGCTCGCTAGTTAAATGCTTCTGGAGTTCCTTCTCCCCTGAAACTATTAACCCAGCCTTCTACCAGCAGGATGTTGACACTTGGGTGACTATCAATCTCCAATCCCATTCTCTCGTACATCAGTCCCCTTGGTCTACTCTATACGGGGTTGCTTGCTGGTTCTTGTGGAAATGGAGGAACCATAGCATCTTTGATCCTGAGATTTAGTGGCCTGCCGATGGCCACCGAGCAGTTACGGAATTTGTCTATTGGATTCAGAGGGCGAGATCAGCTGAACAACGTGTGTTTGGTGACCCCGTTTCTACTGCTGGCCAACTCGTGGGTTAGACCAAGCCACCAATAGGATGGATTAAGCTCAATACTGATGGAGCTGCTCGGTCCGGCCAACAATCAGCTATGGTCGGGGGGCTTCTCAAGGACTGCCAGGGGCAGTGGTGCGATGGCTTTCTCCACCGTTTTGGGTACGGTTCGCCTCTCGAGATGAAACTTTGGGGCGTTCAGTCCGGCCTACAACTGGCCTGGGACCTTGGGCATCGACGTGTCATCGTTGAAGTTAACTCCCTTGAGGTGATAAATATCCTCTCTTCCTCTACCTTCCCAGGGACTGACACCTACTTTTTGGTTATAGGTATCCGGGAGTTTCTACGCCAACACTGGGAAGTTCAGCTCCAGCATGTCTATCGTGAAGGCAACCAGAGTGTTGATAGCCTGACCTCCCTCGCCGCTTTTGTTCCGCCGGGTCTTCACCTTCTCCAGGCTCCTCCGACTTCCATCAGGACCCACATTTTTCGGGACCAAAATGGTTTTGTGTACCGCAGGAATTGTGCTAGTTAGGACTGCGTTGTAATCTTTGTTTTCTTTCCCGTGTAACCAAAAAAAAAAGAGAGTGTGAGAGAAAGGGGATAAAGTGTGGACTAAAAGAACTTGGTTTTATTCCAATTGACAATGATTCCGCACACTGTCTAGGCATTCACATCAAGACGTCAATTGCTTGAGTAACAACAAGAACAAAGAACGGAGTCACGTGATTTGATTTGTTGTGTATTATTTGTATTAGGTGATCTCCATTCTTATTAAACTTAACTTGGATAATTTCTATAAAACTCATATAATCATTATTTTGAAGACATACATGAAATGAATTTTGGATGTGTAAATACTTACAATCATCAGTCAAGTAATTTTGCAAATAATTATTAGTGCCTTAATCTAAATCCCATATCTAGCATTTGAATGCATTGAAGAATTCTTATAAAATTTAAACTAAAGACGTGAACGCTTAAAAATGTCTTGTGAGGCCTTATCAGATTGTCAAACTATCTAATAGAGCATTTAATGTTTTTTTTTTCTTTTGAATTAGTAAAAATGCTTATTTTTAATGTGGAAAAAGAAAAATGACTATTGGACCAAAACAATTCGGGACAGACAAGTCAAATGACTACCCTCTCCCTACAAAATGACAACTAGTTCAAAGTTCCAACAAATAAGTCCTGAAATACCCTGGTTCACTTTTTCTATTCCAACCTTGTTTTTGCCCCTAATATCATGTTGTTTGATTTAAAAGGTAAATATAAATAACCTTCATAGATTTAAAACTCGTGGTTTTGGGAATTTTTCTTTGAACTAGAGAGTAAAATTTTTCCTCTTTGACTAAGACCTCATAGTTTTGGAATTTTTTCAAAATAAAATGCTATAAGTTGAAAAATTAAACTTCTTTAATCATATCGATAATAATGGAGTAATCTAGGGAACATGCCTTTTAAACAAATGTTTTTCTCAAATATATATCATTCCATATACAAAGGAATATGCATTATCCATATGGTTTGACCTAAAACTTAAACCCTTTATCACATGTTTAAGAGATCACCCTTACTATTAGATGATCATTTTCTTCATATGTAAATTTTTAAAAAGCACCTTAATCACATTGATTTAACATGTCATCTATTACCTTCTGTAGATTTATACAATCTTCAATCCCATGCCTTATCTTTCTACAGAACAACAATTCAAATTCTTATCCCTCTTTGCTGCATCTATTGTTGGACCCCGAACCTTGAGTGACAATTTGACTTAGTAATATGACTGATTAAGTGGATGAGTTTATTGAAATAGAGTTAAAAATTAAGAATTAAAAAGACGAAGTGTGAAAATTTGAAGAATGGAGCAAGTTTGACTTTTTGACCCTTATGGGTTGACTTTTGAGTTAGGCATAATTTGATAAAATGATCTACATGAGACTTGTAGATTATGTTAAGAGCTTTCTG
>JAOSBK010000005.1:10721640-10732797 GCA_027568895.1 Erythroxylum shatona | reverse complement strand
ATAATATATTATTAACAAATCATAATGTTAATACATGAATCACAAATATCCATTGGCCTAGGGCACACTACTAACAAATATAAAGTTTAAACATACTAGACCCATTAACATTTTTTCCTACGCCACCTCTACAACCTCTACCAACTTTGATTTTTTACCCAAAAGTTGAAAAATCTAAATGGAGTTTTTGGGGGAGCACCCTTAGATCTAGCATTATAACCATTAAGGGACTGTGGTTAGAAATAGAAGGATTTTTAGCAATGACCAATTTAGAATCATTACCATCCAACCATGCCTCATTCTCAAAGACCCATTTGATACATATCCATATTCTATCATCTCCTACTTATTTATTATGCCAAATGTAATATTAACTAGTGATTTTGACTTCAAAAATATTAGAGTCATATATACACTATTGGAACAAATCATAATCCTCCTTCAACACATGGGTACCCCCTAACTTGTCTTTACTATATAATATTGCATTCAAATATCCTTGGATTAGACATTGCCCCTACAAAGATGAAGCAATCCTCTTTAAGTTAGTCCATAAGACTCTTTGTTCCAAAGCATTATTACTACCACAAAAGACTATCCATAAAAGGAACTAAAACTATAAGAAATATCATAATAGATAGATTGATTATTTTTCTCAATCATAAATTACTTCACCTTAAAAGAATATAAGGCCAACATTATTTGAATGCCATGTAAAGCCACAAGAAATAATTCTCTCCTAACCTTTCTTTTATTTTTCCCCAAATTGCATCCTCGTTTTGTTATTAAACAAATATTTCCATAATTCCCATTAGATCCACACTAAATAGAGAAAAGTGGGAAAGAACCTATAATATCCTCAAATATTCTATCAGAAAATAATTATAGATTTAGAGGTCAACCTACATTGGATAAGTCACCAATCTTCGCACCTAATTCTCCCTAACCCTTTACGATTCTCTACTATCATTTTTTTTGTCCTACACAAGCCTTCGCCATCATTCATAGTCTCTTGTAGTGCCTAGAAACCATTTCTTTTCACAACCAAATGTTCCTTAGCAATTCCTTAGAAATCACCACTAAGGCACTAACCTTAGTTTTACCTTTGGGGTGCTACCAAGCATCCTTACTAAGGAGAGCTTACTTATCTTTTGCATTGCTCTTCTTAGGAACTCAAATTATTTTAACAGTAGCTCGAGCTCCACCTTTTTTGCACTAGGTCTCTCTATGGCCTAAGCACTTCTAACCTAATTAGTGGATGGGTCACCACCCATAAGTTACCCCCACCATAAGTTGATCACCCTTTTTTGCTTCCAAAATAATCTCCTCTATAAGGTTATCATTTATCTCCACTTCAATAAGAACCCTAGCAAAACTAAGTCTCTCCTTACTACATATAATATGATCCACAAAAAGGAGTTTTCCAATAACTTTAGCATTTTTTTAAACATATGATATGACCAAATTTCAAGTGATAAATGAATAAATTTTACCCAAACCAAAACCACTATCAATTCATTAGGATCAAATCTTATGCAATGCCTCCATTCCTTCAACACTAATAGACATTGATAAAAATGTAAGGGCCTCTATTTAACACCTTCCATTTTCCACCATCTGAATCAAAATTAAACAAAAATAGTTAAAGGTCAATCTTAGACACACTAATTAATCCAAACTTTCCCCACTAATTTATAGAAAAGGAATCTAACATACAAAAGTTAGGTCTACAATGGCATTCTTTCTTCTTTTTGTTCTCCTTTTATCCATAAGAGACCACTATAATTTATATCCCTTTTTCTCATTCTTATGAATTAGTTTATTTTTATAATCACTTATTTTATCCAAACTAACTAATGCACTCAGGGGTATATCCCGTCCATAATGATTAATGGCCCCTTAGTGCTATCTGACCCTTCTTAATCATGTCCATAATTAGGGACGAGTTTGTCTCCTCCCTTAAGATGAATATACCTTGTATCCTAAAAGAATCTCAATACCACGAGATGGAAAGGCCTAATTAGGACTACAGGGCCCACTTTAGCCCTCAGAATAATTGGCTTTTGTTACAATGGGCAAAGATGGGACCATTAAACTCTTCTTTTCACCTTAGATAAGTGCTTGTTTACCTCTTTTCTTATTATTATATTCGTAATTAATAGAAGACGGTATTTGCTTATTACCATGGAACCATTTGAGCCTTTATTTTATCGATTTTCATGAAAACCTAGACCATGACAAACACCTAAGAGGAGAGACCTTACCATTCCTTGTCATCAATAACAATTGGCCTTTTTTTTGCCTTCTCTCCATCATGCATATTGGTAACAAAATCTCATATTACTGAGTGAGAGAGCTAGAAAAGAGACCTGACAAGAATTTTTTAGTTATTCTTAGCTATAGCTAAATTAATAATGTAATAATCAATTTCCAAAACTACTAAGGGTTAGAGTGTTAGAATATTGAGTCACATGAGTTACATCATTATATAATTAATTTGGTACATTTAGGACATAATTTTATGAATTCATTCACATGCATGATATTAGCATACACACATGAATTATTTTTTTTTTAATGCAAAGATTTTATATGCACTCAATTGATATGTTCCGAAGTATGAAATTTTCAAAATTATTGTAACATGATTGTGCATTTCTAATGTCTTGTATTTTGATTTACAAATAAAAGGAATTGATATATTACAATTAGGAATTTGGAGTTTGCTTTTACAATTGGAAGATTGATTGATTAAATTGTACATTTAGACTAGGAAAAATTTCAAATAGCAAAACAAGTTGACATGTAGAAATTTAGGGTGACTAAGCCTATAAAATAAGTGACAAATGACTTAGGAATTTAGTAACATTTGGCAGCCAAGTAGGAGGACATGTATCTTGCTTAAATACATAATAAATGTCTTTAAAGAAAGAAGACTCATTTTACACCTTATGATTTAAAACATTGCATGGTCATCTTCTTTGCTATTTCTACTGTATACTCTCTCATTTTCCTCCCTCTCATTGCCAAAACCCACCCATAACCCACATCTTTGAGTTTCTGCCCTAGTTATGTACATTACCACCCAAAACCCATGCAAAATCCTTCATAAAGATAGCTATAGAGGCAGAACATTGTGACATATACTGCTGTTTTTTTCTGGTCATGGTTGAACCATCATACTCCCTCAAATGTTCTTGCATGTGCTAAACAAGCTTGACAATTGAGATGGCATTCAAGCTAATTAAGTAAATGAAATACTAACATATTGTGGTATCTGTTAGCAGAATTTTTATTATGGCTAATTAAGGATGGATTGATTGTGGTGTTGGTGTTAAAGATGTGCTGAAAAATGAAGAATGAATGGATAATTTTTTGTTCTTTTTTACATGTACGAAAATAGTAGTTTATAGGCTGTTGTATGAATGATTTAAGTTAGGATTTGAAGTATAATTAATGAGGAATTCATGCTAAAGATAGGTGTTATTAAGGTGTTTTCGAATCTGGAAAATTAAAGTTGTAGTTGTGTTTGTAAAAAATGACTATTAATGACATAAGTGAGTAAAATTTTGTAAGCCTTAGTGTAACCAATATAGAAGTTAAATTAACCTGAAATGAAGTAACCTTAAAGAACATGAAATTTGGAAAATTTCAGTTGTTAGTGATGTCTCTAAGCTTGTAAAATTTGTGAAGTATTGAAGGTAGTAAAGTTACACACATTAGTGATATTAATGACAAATTCTGGAATTTTAATTTCAGCCTTGTGTATATATGGAACCAACTGAGAAAAATCACTCTAAATTGGTATATTTGGACTTAATTAAGGTTAGGAATGTGCTTAGATTGGTGCTTGGTTAATTGGTTAAGAGCTTAATAAGTTTATGTAGTTAATTGATGTCATAACCTAAAGAATAGACCGTTTTGATGCGGTTGTGTTCAAATATGAAAATTATGACTTGTTAAAGGACTAAATGACTTCTTTTAATGCAAATATGATCTTAAGTACATGAGTAATGTGTATCATTTATGGAAGAATGAGCATTGAAGAACATGGGGTAATTATGTATGAGAATTGGGTAAATATATGAATATATATTGCTGAAAAAAGTTTGGTGAATGTATAGATCAAGCTTGCTGAAACTCCAGATTTAAAGTAACAATTATGTGTGTGTTATAAGAGGCTTTTTGATCATGAAAATGTTCAAGGATAAGTGTAATGTACGGTTGATGAATTTCGAGTAAATCAAGCTAACTTAAAGCTACAAACCTGATTGCAAAATGATAGTATACAAGATATAATATTTGAATGGTCTTAAGGTGTATAAGTATAAATTGAATAGTCAAGATCTATGCATAAGAATACATACCCAAAAAGTTAATTGAGCATACATTGAAACATGACACATATACATGTACATGATTGTATATTCATATGATTAAACAAATTAGTGATTTGTGAACTTGCATGACGATAGACGCGCAAGATGATCGTCAAAACCTAAACATTTCCAAAACATCGAGGCAATAACTTTTCTAAATTGTATTGTAAGTCAAATTAGATGTGTAAAGTCATTTATATATGATTTGTATGAATTGTATGTTTAATTTGGAACATGTGCACAACTGATTGATAATTGCTAGACTTAGATCTGAAGAGTTTGATATATGTGGCATGAGTACACAAAGATGAAAGGAAGTGAAAACTTAGCATATGAAATGATGCATCTCATCACATTGAAACTCCTGATCAGATAAAGGAGTTGTGACCAAAGTGATTGAAGTGTAGAAAAGTGCTTTAAGCTCAGGATTATGAAAAAGAGCTTCAAGCTCAAATAATATAGGCTCGGTATCCACAATGGACACGAGCCACATATGATCTCAGTATCCACAACGAATACGGGACAGTAAACTTGGGTTGATAGGAACTTGGTCACAATAAAATAAAAGAACACATGTGCATTTGCATATACATCCCTACATGTATCAAATGATTGAATTGAAATGAAATAGTGAAATATAGTAAAAGTTAATGGAAGATGTGTTGTGATATGCAATTCTAGCTTACATGATATGCTTGTGAAAGTATGATAAACTTTGATATACTTGTTTTTGTGATATTACCTGAGTGAATACATCAATGATGATTCACTCACTGAGTTCGCAAACACATCAAAATTACAGCATTGTTTTTTCAGGTTCAAAGGCGTTTTAGCTACTAAGGAGATATAGTAGAAGTCTAGTACTTGCATTTTGGGGACAAGAATGGCTTGAAGCTCTGATCAGTTGAATTTAAAGAGTCTAGTTAGAGTCTTGTGTATTAACATCCCATTTCATGTTATATATTTAGTACTAAGATTGAACTCAAAGCAATGTTATGTAATGTACATGTGAATTTTGAATTGTAATGACACATATGCTTTTTTGTTTGTGAATGAAATAGGAAGAAATGAACATTTAGAATGCTTGTGATATGTTTGATGTATATGATATGTTTGATACATTTAATTAGTTAGTTTGATTGTCCTAATGTACCATTTTCATAGAGTATATTCTTAAATATCATTTGGTATTTTCGGGCTTATACTTTATGGGAGTGGTATGTTACAAATAATATGATATTTAGTTTATTTATCATGTTTGTTCATCTAAAAGCAAAGAGATTAAACATTGGCAATAAAAGTGAGTTGAATGCCATAAGATGTATTGCTTATATCAGGGTTTGAGGTTTGAACCTTAACATCTGTGATGGACTTAGTACACTGTGTTGTAAGAAAATTGAGTTTATTATAGAAGAAGGTAGAGTAGTTGATAAGAGATGTTGAAAGACAAGTTGATCGTACTCAAATTTTATATTGATAAAGTAATGAGTGCTGGAAAAAAAAAGAGATTTTGAAAGTTTCATTTCAGAAACGGTAAGGAATGTGGAAACTAGAAGAATTCTTTGCTACACAATAAAATCACCAAAAGAGGGAAACAAATAAAGAAAAATGTTGAAAATTTGGGATACTAATAATCAAACTGTAATAAAAAAGTTACAGTCAAAATAGTGTGAATAAAAAAGTTAGAGCATCTCCTTAAAGGTGAATAAAATTATTAATTTATTGTTTCTTAGAAAGCTTGCTTCGAAAGTATCTTTTGTCTTTGATGAGAATGATTATATTACATTTTGTTGGAGCTTGTCATCATCTTCCTTTTCCAAATAACAAAAAGATAACATATGAAAATTAATTATCCATGAAACCCTAAGTTCAAAATAAACAACAAAAATTTCTTAAAAAGCCTGGTTCTCTAGATATGTATAAATATGCTTAAGTATTAAAAGTACATGGAAGGACATTTAAAATATTAAAAAATTTATGAATCATCAATAAATGCTTAGCATACTTATGAAAGATCAAAAGATATAAGGTCAAGACTAAATTTAAAGATAAATGCAATTAAATAATTTATCATAAATAAAAAAGGTAATTTAGTGTGACAAGCTCGAATGCTAACTGGTATATCCACAGGCACATAGAATGATAGTTCAAAGTATTTAACTTTTCTTACTCTCTTAAAAACAAAATCAAGAAATGATTTGTATGTAAATCATCGTTTGTATCATTATAATTATACATGAAATACGTATGCATAGACTTACATTGTTTAAAAGATGGCTAAGTAGCCATTGTTGCATTTTTCTCTGCCTATTTCTTATTCTTAAAAGGTTCACCAGTGAAAACAATTATAGTGAATTCCTAGGCCTGGCAAGAAAGTTGCAAACTTTTATGCATTTTCCTAGAGAATATTCATATACACCCACTTATCCCATCTTGTAAACAAAAATAATATAATAAAAACTCAAATACCTAAAGCCATGTAACTAGATCTCAAGAACCATGTTCTTCTTTTTCAATATCCTCGCCACTTTTGTCTTAAATAATAAACTAGCAAACTGGAAAGTATGATTTATATAACCATATTTAGAAGCATAAAATGCATGTAAAGGACTCCATTGCTCTAATGAAAGAAGGAAAATTTCTCCAAAAGAAAGGATTTTTGTAAATGGAACTCATTTCATTTCATTTCTTCAAGTATTATATATACAAATGTAAAAGTAAAGTTAATATCCACTCTCTACAATTTAAGGGGATTTGTCTCCTATCAAAAGCCTAACTTTGAGTTCCCCTACATGTCTCTCAACTTAAGTACAATCATTTAAGTTCTTTCAATCCTTACAAAAATATCATGATAAAAACAAAATGACATCTAGTGTATAATAATGCATCATCATCATAAAATCATCACTCTTCACCATTCATCCTTGATGCAAAAATTATCAACAACTCCAAGGTTTTGTCTCAAGTCTTCAAATATTAAATTTTGCAGTCCTTTTATGATGATATCAACCAACTATTATTTTGTTTGATAATGCATTATGAATTTTTAGCTTCTCTAATTGCATGATACATGATCTTAATAAGTTTTGTCTAGCAATGAAAAACTAGATTTTTAACCACCGCAACAATTGACATATTGTCACATAGAATCTTTTTAGCATTTTCTTGCTTCATCTTTAAATCATTCAACACTTTTATTAACCACAAGCCTTGATTAATTGCAACAAAGAAGTAGATTAAGCATCTGAGACTTACTTCTTTGAACTCCAACTAATGATTCATGAACCGCGAAAAAAATAGCAGCTTAAATACTTATTGAATCTTCTATTGATCTTGCCCAATCACTATCTATTGAACTGAGAAGCTTTATACTTGAGCACTTCCTGAAGAACACTTCAAAAGAGATAATGCTTTGAATGTATCTAAAGATCTTTTTTGTTTTCTTGAGATGATTTTCAATAGGCATATGCATAAATATAAACAAAACATTAGTTGTATACCTAATGTCAAGTCTAATAATTGATAAATATAATAAGGATCCAATTATGCTTATAAAAATTGAAAAATTAATTAATTTCAAGCCAACATTGGATGTTAGGTTAAATCCTTAGATTGCATATGTGCTTACAACTTTGCATCCTGACAAATATCTTTAATAACTTTGTTGCTTACTTATTTTAATAAAAAAAAAGCCATTTAACACTTGTGGCACTTCCATTCCCAAAAAATAGCACATCAATCTTAGACCATTCATTTCAATACGCTCTCTATTTGTTTTTTGAATTCTTTTACTAATTTTGAATCATTTTCAATGAAAAGACTATCTTTATTATAAATTGATATAATTAAAATTTCAATATTTTCTAGTTTTATATATAGAGCTGCTTCATTTATCCTCCTTTCAAATCCCAAGCCAACCGAGTAGTTGTCAATGTGTTCATGCCAAGCTTTGGGATCCTGTTTTAGAATACATAATGCCCTTTTCAATAAATAAACTTTATCAGCAATATTTTGGAAAATAAAACCCTTAAGTTCTTCAATATAAATATTTTCGTCAAGTACACCATTGAGGATGGTTGATTTGACATCAAGTTGATAAAATTTCCATCCTTTGTAAGAAACAAGATCAGGTAATAATCTAATTATATCAAATATGGCCATAAGAGTAAAAGTATCAATAACATTAATACCTTGTTGTTAAAAATAGTCTTTCATTACTAATATGGCTTTGTATTTGCTGACTGAACCATCAAGATTCATCTTTAGCCTAAAAACCTAATTTATACCAATTATTTATTGATTTTTAAGTCCGTCAATAAGTAGCCAAATGTTGTTTTTGATAATCAACTTAAATTCTTCCTTCATAGCTTCTTTCCACTTAAGAAAGTTCAAAGCTTGATCAACTGTAGCATGTTCAATTACATTATTGTTACATTTACCATAAATATCCTCAAGAGTTCTTGCTCCCCTAACTACATAATGCTCATTATCAGATAACTACTCATAATTTTCATCACATAGTTGGGGCACATTTTCAACAATATTCTTACCAAAGGATAAGCACCATCCTTATTAGACTTTACGTTTCTGCTTATATAAATCTTTTTTAGTTGTAGGATTCAAGATTCTATATCCTTTAGACATATAATTATATCCAACAAAACACCAACCTCATCTTTAAAACTAAGCTTGTCCTTTTTCACATTAGTAACATGTGTGTATCATATGCTTCCAAATATCTTCGAATGAGCTAATGATGGCTTAACACCTTACCATGCTTTGTAAGGTTTTTGTCCTTCAATAGTTTTATTGGAAGTCTAATATAAGGATACAAAACAATCCTTACAACTTCTACCCACAACTTCTTTGGTAATTTCTTTTTAAACATTAAACGTCTTACATTTTCATGATTAATCTATTTTCCTTTCATTTACACAATTTTGCTAAGGTGTATAAGTGACTGTTTGATGATCAATGTCTACCTTTTGGAGAAACGTTCGAAATTGTATACAGGTATATTTAGAACCACTGTCAAACCTTAATGTCTTTATTATATAAGCATTTTGATATTCCATTGTTGCCTCGAATTTTTAAAACATAGATTACACTTCATATTGTTTTTAAGGAAATAAGCCCAACAATATTTAGAGAAATCATCAATGAACAAAAGAAAATATTTGTTACCACCATAAGGAGGCACACATATAGATCCACATATATCAGTGTGCCTAAGTTGGAGTTTTTCATTTGCTTTCTATACTTAATTTACTGGAAATAACTTGCTCAACTTTCCAATTTGAAAAATATCATAAATACTAGAGGCTACGACCATTTTGGGCAATTGATTCACTATTTTTCTCTTTTAAGGCATTTTCAAATCTTCACAATGTATGTGACTAAGCCTTTTGCGCCAAAAAGAAAAAATATATTCAATAATAGCAAGAGCTTTAGCTTCAATATTTTTTCCAATCAATATTAAAGCTCCTAAGCATTTTTATGGGTAAAAGTTTTATTTTAGAAGGATCAATAATTTCATAAAATTTGTTCTTGAAATTGACTGAGTAGTTCTTGTTTAGAAGCTATGCAATACTCAATAGAGTATGGTTAATTTCAAGCACAAGTAATGCATCAGAAATAAGCTTTATACTTGACAGAGTTTGCACAATTGTAGAACCTTTTCTTTCAGCATTTACAAGTCTTCCATCACCAAGCTAGTTTAGAAGTGTATACTCTATCCAAGGTTTTAAAATGTTTCAAATTTGTTGACATATAATGAGTGCATCCACTATCAATCCTCCTAGTATCATTATTTTAAATTGCAGTAAAACATTCTTTAATAGCAACAATAAAAAGTTTCTTCTCTTGCACTTCAAATTCTTCTTAATCTAAGTTGGCAAAGCTTGAGTTTATAGACTAGTTTTGTTTTTTCAAACTCTTTCCACATATCCAAACTATTTTTAGGCTAAAATTTGGACACTAAGTTTTTACCACAAAAAATTTTATGTGTGATTATTCTTTTTACAATATGGAGAAGAACGATATTTTCTTTTTTTATTTATTCCTTCACCATTTTTAGTAAACTTCTTGTGTTTGTCTCTTTTTTAATAAAGACTCTTCTACATCTTTAATATGCCCTTTTTTAAGATGCGGTAAAAGCATTCTTAGTTAAACTTGCTTCTTCTCTAAAGGCTTTTCTTTTCTCCCTATAATAGTGATTTGAAACAAATCCCATGCATCTTCAAGTGATAAGATTTTGGCTTCAAACATTTCAAATAAAGTTATTTTTGTAACTTTTTCAACAATCCTTCTTTATGATAACTCTTCACCAAGCAATCTTACTTGATTCGCTATTTTCGTAACTCTATCTATATACTCTTTGACACTTTTGTTTCATTATCCTAACAAGCTTAAATTCTTGTCTCAAGTTATAAATCTGCACCTGCTTTTTTTTTTTCACTACCTTAGAATTCAACTTTCATATTGTTTTAAATTCTTTAGTTGTCTTACATACTATGATCCTTGTGAAGGTAGCCTTATTTATTACCGCTTGAAGACTACTTAGGGCTCCATTGTAACATCCCATTCTTGTAGGAAGGTTAAAATGGTAAATGTGAGTGATTAATGAGAGTTAAAAATGCATTTCCATATTCATGCATATTATGTCATACACATACATATGAATAGTAAAGTTGTGGCACATGAAAATAATTGTACATGCATTCATGAATAATTTCGGGTATAATTAGATTGAGTTGTGATTTTTAGGTGTTTTGAGAAT
>JAOSBK010000005.1:10707751-10721540 GCA_027568895.1 Erythroxylum shatona | reverse complement strand
TTTTATTAATAATAAATATTTTCATTACAAAACTGTAACTGAAGAAGATAAAGTTACATGTAAATGCACTTGCTTTCTAGGGCACTATATTTACATAACTCCAACAATCTCCCACTTGCCCTAAAGCAAGTTTGATATATCCCTCATCTCCATCCCTACTGGATGACCCTAAAAACACTTTTGAGATAGTGTCTTCATAAATGGATCGGTAAGGTTTTACTCTGTGGGAATCTTTACAACATGCACCTCACCACGTTGTATTATCTCCCTTATGAGATAATACTTTCTTTTAATGTGTTTGGTCAGCTTTATGGTTCCGAGGTTTTTTAAAATTAGTCACTGTTCTACTATTATCACAATAAAGTGTAATGGCCTTTTCTGCCTCAAGAATTACCTCCAAATTATTTAGGAACTTGCGAAGCCAGACTGCTTCTTTTGTTGCTTCACAAGCTGAAACATACTCAGCCTGCATAGTCGAATCAGCAATACAAGATTGCTTAACACTCCTCCAGGCTATGGCTCCACCTCCTAAAACAAATATAGAACCAGAAGTTGATTTCCTTGAATCAACATATTATTGAAAATCAAAATATGTATATCATATCAAAATAAGGTCACTTCCAAAGTAAACAAGCATTAAGTTCTTCATCCTATAAAGATACTTCAATATGCACTTCACCGCAGTCCAATGCTCCATTCTTGGATTGGACTGAAATCTAAACACCAGTCCTACTGCGTAACAGATATCCATTCTAAGGCAATGCATAGCATACATTAAACTTCCAACTACTAAAGCATATGGAATGTTATGCATGTGTTCGACCTCCTCTTTGGTCTTAGGTGCTTGCTCCTTTGAAATTTTGGATTCCATGTTTAGTAAGTGTGAAACCTCTCTTGGAATCTTGCATGGCAAACTTATTGAGCATGTTCTCAATGTAGGTTATTTGAGACAAGGCTATCAGTTTGTTCCTACGATCTCTTATAAGTTTGATCCTTAGAACATAGCCAGCCTCTCCTAAATCCTTCATTGAGAACTATTCATTCAACCATCCCTTAACTGTAGATAACTTTCTACATCATTTCCAATGAGCAAAATGCATCAACATACAATATTAGAAAAGTAACCTTGCCTTCTTGTATCCTTTTATAGACATAAGGCTCATCTTGGTTGTGTATGAACCCATAAGTTTTGATAGACTTATCAAACCTAATGTTCTAAAACCTAGATGCTTGCTTAAGCTCATAAATGGATCTCTGCAATTTGCATACCTAATGCTCATTACCTGGCTCAATGAATCCTTTTGATTTGGCCATATAAATGGTCTCCTCGAGTTCGCCATTAAGAAATGCAGTCTTGACATCCATTTTCCATATTTCATAATCGAAAGAGGGTGCTATGGCCAAAGGAATTCTAATGGACTTAAGAATGGAAACTAAAGAAAATGTCTCCTCATAGTCTCTACCCTCCTTTTGAGTATAGCCTTTAGCTACAAATCTAGCTCTAAAGGTCTCTATCTTTCCATCTAATCCTCTTTTCCTTTTGTAGATCCATTTACACCCTATGACTTTTACATCTGGTGGTAGATCAACAAAGATCTAGAGTTCATTGCCATATATGGAATCTATTTTCGATTCTGTCGCCTTGAGCTATTTTTTTGCATCATCATCATTAATAGCCTGTGTATAAGTAATAAGATCTGTTTCTTCTTAATCTGAGATGGCTATAATGCCTTCTCCTAGACCTAGATACATGTCCAATTGTCTCACAACCCTCCCACTATGATGTTCAGGTTGCTCTTTCGATTCAACTCGTGAATCCATGTCGACATCTTATTCTACTATATCCAAATCAACTCTTGGTTTAGATGAAATAGCTAACTCTTTGAGTACTACTTTACTTCTTCTTTTGTGATTTCTCACAAAATCTTCCTCTAGGAAGGTTGTATTTGTTGACACAAATACCTTCCTATCATGAGGACCATAAAAATAGTACCTTTAAGTACCCATAGGATATCCTACAAACAAACATACTTCTGAACTTGATTCAATCTTTGTGGATTCAAGCGTTAGAACATAGGTTGGGCAGCCCCAAGTCCTTAAGTTCCTCAATGAAGGAACTCGGCTAGTCCATGTAGCATCCCATTCTTGTGGGAAGGTTAAAATGGGAAATGTGAGTGATTAATGAGAGTTAGAAATGCATTTCCATTTTCATGCATATTATGTCATGCACATGCATATGAATAGTAAAGTTGTGGCAAATGATAATGATTGTACATGCATTCATGAATAGCTTCGGGTATAATTAGATTGAGTTGTGATTTTAGGTGTCTTGAAAATTTTGAATTATTTATATTGAAAATTTTATTAGTTAGAATATTGTATTTGTGAATTTTGGTGAATATAGGCATAAATTTTGGAAAAATTATAGAAAATAGGAAAAAAGACATCAAATGAAGATTCGGAGATAGATGGATTGTAAAGATGAGAGTTTAAGGGAGTTAGTTTCAAAAGAAACTAAGTTAGAGCTTAGATATGAGGAAAGTGACAAGTGTCACTTAGGCTTCGTACTTTGCTAGAAGTAGGTTACTATTTTCTGAGAGTTGAAAGGTTAAGTTATATGTCTAAGTTCATTCTTCATTGGGATCATCTTCAAATTTTCTTCCCATACACAGAGTTTTCCATCAAACTCCTTCTAAGAGATTTCTCTGCTGTTCCTTTCCTACACCAAACCCACTTTGCTATTTATGTCTTCTACCCTAAGAGAAACTAGAAGCTGGTCATTGTACTCAGTGAATTACGTAAATTGCATGGAGTTTAAGGCTTGAAGATTTTGGAGTTTTCAACAGAGGAGCAACTGGAACGTCAACCTCCAGATGTTGTCGGATCTTCCAGGCATTAGCTTCGGGAGAAACTTGGGAGTAACCTAGACAGTCTCACTTAATTACTTGTTTGTTTAGATTATATTTCTAATTACAAATGAATGTGATTGATTGCAGATTATAGATAGAAGGATCGATGATTGTGAAGTGTGGAATGTATATTGAAGTGTGGCTTGAATGTGAATGTGAAGACCTATGTGCTTTATAATGTGATTGATTGTGGTACATGCATTCCATTCATAAATGCATGAAATATAATGAAAGTTGTGACTAGAGTAGCCAACGAACAGAGCTTAAAGCTCAATGTGTGGAAATGAGCCTCGAGCTCAAAAGTATTTCAGAGCCTCAGGCTCAACGTGTAATGAGCCTTGTATCCTCATCGAATAAGGGACAGTTATTAATGAGCCCAGTATCCGAAATAGATACGGGATAGTTCAGGCACTCGGTCACAATAACGTAACAATTGGAAAAGAGTCTCACGATTATTTCATATGCATTTGGTTATGTATGTTTGATTGATTGAAATGCATAATTTGCCTAAACTTAAGTGAAAATACGAAACGTGATCAATTATGCAACAATGTGATTATATTGTTATATGAATTGATATGCTGCATGAATTGAGTGAACCATCGATGATGGTTACCTCATTAAGTCCGCAAAACTCACCAAAATTGTAACGTTGTCTTTTCAGGACCGAGAGACGACTATAACTACTGAGAGGCTCCACTACCATGTAGATTGTGTTTTAACAAGAATAGTCATGACTCAAAGGTCGATCAGTTGGGATTTTTGAGATGACTTAGATAGATTTGATATATTTTCCTCTTTCATGTAGTACATTTGTACTAAGTTTTGTTAATGTACATGTAGAAAAGGTTGAAAAACACAAGTTAGACTCTTGGTTTGAAAAATGAAATGAGGAAAAAGTTGGTTTTAAAATTTTGTGATTTTCTTTTGATGCTTAATAAGTTATTAATGATACGATGCCATGTGATGTGAGTATAGTGATCGATTGTAGCTCGCCCTTATCGTAGGATATGTGCCGGAATGACCTCCGGGCGTCCCGATGGGTACCATGCGGTAAGGGGGCGCTACATCCATTGTTTTTAGAAACAATTTCTTCATATAACATGATCTAATTCAAGGATGGATCCTTTGGTAACTCAACCTTTGTATATGATTCAATTGCTTCCTATAACAACAAACCTCTCAAATAAGCTTACATCTTTACTGATCATATATGATAATTTTCTCTTGCAAAAAATGGAGGAGGAGCATAAATACTACTGCTTGTGGTCATCACAGAGAATAACCTTAGTTTCTCAGGTGTTTTAATATTTTTTATAAGGGTCTCCTAACTTGTTTTCACTCATATAAAATCCTATAAAGATTAGAGAAGCTCTGATGCTATTGAAGGATTTTAACATTTTAATGAAAGAAGAACAATATTTGCAAAAGGAACACATTTCGTTTCATTTCTTGAAGCATTATATATCCAAATGTAAAAGTAAAGTCAGTATCAAATCCTCACTATTTAAAGAGATATATTTCATGTCAAAAGACTAACTTTGAGTTGCACCATAAGTCTTTCAACTTAAGATATAATTATTTAAGTTATTTAATTATTAAAAAATCAATATCAAAAGTAAAATGATCTAGTGCATAGTAATGCATCATCATCATAAAATTAGCACCCTTCATTAGTATGTTTGCCATATTCATGAGAAACATCCAACTGCATTGAAATATGCCACATCTGTAATTAGAGGTCAGAGATAGTAGTTAAATTTCTTTACTTCTCTTCCATTTTCAGAGTAAATAACCAGAGGATGACGAAAGGTTAGTTTGGGTCTAGGCATATAATTTCTCTTTAACATGAAATTTGGTCCAATCAGATTTTGACAATTCAGAATTATAACGATATTATCTTATTAAAATTTAATAAAATAACATTGTCTTGATCAATTGATTTCTTTAATTGTTAAATAAGATAACATTGTTTATCTGTGATTGGCTAAAACTAGAACATAAAATAACATTGTCTAAAAGGGTGTGTAATGAAGTTATACAAAGGGCTATGAACCTAAACTAAGTATTGAAGATTATAATGTAAAATCAATAGTAAAAAAAGTTTTAAAAACGAACTGGAAATTAAAGACAAAAGGTTCAAAAAGGTCAAAAGATATTAAACCGTCATAAAATTAACTAAAGATTGAATAAAATTAAAGAATTTGAAATATGATTAAATGATATTGTCATTACTTATTTGAATAATTTGAAGTTTAATTAAAAATATTATTAAATAAAAATTGATTTATTTATTTTAGTTTATAAAAATTTCTTAATTTACAAAAATTAATTGATCAATTTAATAAATTGGTCTGTTCTTAAAATTAGTAAAATAAATATAACTAAAATTTTAAAAATAATTAATTAAATTGAATAGTTGAAGTGGAACCGTTCAAATCAGTTTTTGTTGAAAAGGCACATTTAAATATTGACCTTGACCAAAAAAAATTGAAATGATTTTACTTGAGTTTAAGGTTAAATATGTAAAGATAACAAAATATTGAAATTATTTTTAAACAATAAAATATGACAAATTTTAACATTTAAAAGGAACAGTTAAAACATCATTCAATTCTTAATTTAAATATATTATGTATCTATAATTTAATTGCAATATTCACCAAAATAATGAGGAATAAATATCAAGACAATATCTCGTTATTTTCTTATATGATTATTGTTGTACTTTTTATTTCTACAATAACGAATAAATATTTTGTATGTGAATTAAACATGAATGGAAAAAAAAAATACACTCTTCTAAACGTTAACAAAAAATATAATGATTTTTATTATGAATGTGATTTTTTTTAATTAATCATTGTTTCTATTTTAACATGTTCATATATGCCTATTAACATAAGAGCATGCATTTGACCCTCTTTAAGTGATTGCTACTGGTAGAACTGATAACTTATTATTTTACCATCAAACTCTTTCCCACTTTTGAGTTTGATACATTTTTACAAATGTTTGAATTCATTATAGTTTTTATTGTCAAATCTGAACAATATATTAATTAACAATAAAAAACAAAAACAAGACTACAAGGGTCCTAGTAGAATTAGGCATTTGTGGCTTGTGTAACCATTACAGAGAACCAAAGAAAGAGGACTCGTTTAACTTTCACGCACATATTGCACAAAAAGTTTCAATTATAGGGGTGAAAGATACACCAAGCCCCCTTTTGAACAAAAGGAAATCCAAGTTGGTCAATTCTGTTCTAACATCAGAATGAAAGATTTCATAGTCAATGTACTTGTAACCTAAAAAGTCAGAAATATTTATGTTTGAAAAATTAAATCGCTAGTAAGTGATACCATTGACTGTTCAAAACATTGAATGAGTTTATTAGAATTTTGAGATACGAGAACTTCGACTTAAAACATCAGCTTCTATGGATCAAGCGTTAACTCAGGAAAATCTGCAAATGCAAATGGCGCTGCTTCAAAAATTAGCACCTGTATAAGAATACAAATGATCCGTTTACAAAGGTGGAAAGTTACTTTAGAGATCGACGATCATCATGAATCTAAAAACTCAGTAGACTGTATTGTCCGTATAAGTTCTTTCAAATTGACCAGTATTTGGCGCGGTCCCAAACTTTTGGCACCAATGTAATTCAAAAGCTGCTCCAAATCCTATACCCATTGGAGAAAATTAAAGTTAATTGAGAAGCTGTATAGAATGCAAGAAAAGGCAAGATAACGTTTTATCTAATACAGAAATTTGGAAAAATTTTATGGAAGAAAACAAAAGATACACACATAACCCCAGGAGTTTGTTGGGTGATTATTTCCCTTCTAATATACATCCTAATTGAAAAAAGAATCGAATAAGATAACGTAAAATCAATAAACAATCCCAAAGATAACCAAAAGAAGAAATTGGATATCCCAACATGTATTTGGAGGGCTTTGAAATGGCAATAGCATCAATGCATAAAGGATTTAAGCCGTACATAACACATTACACAACGAAATGGTGGCTGAAGCTAACTATTTCTTTATATGAACTTTCCTAAAAGTAAATAGAATTTTGGAAATTATAATGATTAAAGATTTTGGTAAGAATGCAACCTACAAAATATTGAAAGGGAAAAGCAACACCAGAGGAAAAGTTTTATCACAGGCAATATGGAAGTGCAACAGTCAGGATAAAACCTAAAAGAAAATGGCGCCAGGCAGAGACAACTCACTACCTTGTTCAACAGGAATACAGCATAAGCTGCTCGTGTTGTATCTTGACCTTCTAAACAGAGGGGAAATTCAACAAATTTAGTATTCACCATAGATGATGTACTTGAGGACAAATCAGATGATGCGGGCTCTACTGAATGAGCAAAATCACGAACATAAGAATGAGAACCTCCAAGGCGCAAAGAGTAGCGCAAAGGAACTTGTAAGTAGGAAGCTATGAGTGAAACAGCCTGCAAAAGGCATCAACAAATGAAGCAAGTTTAAATTATCAAAAGTAGATCGAATTATAGCTTTGAATGTCGCATCCAACAAAACAGCATAGATATTTCTTTCTGCATGAAATGTAACAAATTTTTTCAATAAAATAATTTATCAAGAAAGAAAAGTTTGAATATAAACCAAAGTATATTATTCACCATCCTACCAAAGGAAAGATGAAGGAAAACAATTTAACAGTGAGTAAAGCATAATCATCATATAACAAAAAATGACAGAATTAACAATCAACAAATCATCTTGACCTAGACATTAAATTTTTTAGAATAAAATCCCGATCTCATTAATCTAGATGTATGTCATCCCTTATGGAAGTAACAAAATCCAATTCATGAAGAGAATAGCTGATAAAATATGATAAGTAAAGGAGAAAGATCACACATGTGCAACGTATCCCAGTGCACTTGCAGACATCTGGACCTCCTTCTTATTGGTGAAAAAGCTCTTCTTTGTAAAAGGGGCCATGCTCAAATGCAGACCTAAAATCGTTAAGGAGCCTTGATTAACAGGTTTAGATCCAGTGGAATTCCCTGTAAAAGAAAGGAAACTTGGTACGTATGACAAAAATCCCAGCAATTTGCATAATACATCAGGGCAGCAGATGATATATACGGGGCTCTACCACCAATTGTAATGCTTCAATTAGAACAATGAATCAATAAAAGGAGAATATTCCAAACATAATATGGCCACAGAGCATTTGCTTTTCAAACACCCGCAAGCAAGCACAAGTGTACGCACACAGGGCAGTCAATACAACTAAAGTTAAGCTAATCAAAAGTTGATTAGGAAGCAGTCAAACAAAGGGAGTTGCAGATACTTCTTCTGATAAAAAAATAATAATAAGCGCAACAAGCCAACCCAAAACCAAAGATATGAGAACTTTGCCTGAAGTAGAAACCTTCCTAAATGAAGCGTTTATATTGATAGTAATTAAAAGAAGGGGCAAAAAGGCTTAGAAAGTCGCTACAATGAACATATAACTAAGTTGAAGATATCAATGTAATTGTGGAGGAAATCATGATCGAAATAGGCATTTCCTTGTTTCAGGGTTACCCGAATGAGGGAAAAGAATCTTAAGCTGTTGCTTCATCTTAAGTTACCGGAGCAACATTTTTTAAACTCACAAACACGTTACCTGATGTACCGCTGTTTGGAAATGATTCAAGTTCTTGCTCTTCAGAAGGACCAGCTGTTATCTTTACAGGATAAAGCAATGACACTTGGGATATCATATACTGCTGCCTTTTCCTCAGCATCTTCTCAAGATTCTTAAGACGAGTATAGCCCCTTTCTCCAGCATGCAGTTTTCTAGATTCCTATGGCATGAGAAAGAATTCAATAGGAATACTATCAGTTTAATATCAGAATGAAATGAGAAGTTGCTGAGCACCAATTCTACTGTAGCATAATTCAAATAAATAAGCAAAAAATTCAACAAAAAAGAGCTAACTTCTAGTTAAGCTAGGATTTCTTCCAGTCATGAGATAATGAAGAGTACATTGGAAGTCATTTCCAACCACTAAACCCTTATGTAGGAACCATTCTACTTTCATGAACTTCTGGAAGGGTTGATCTACTTATTTCTAATAGTAGGAAAATAAAAAGGAATGCAAATAAGACATGATCCAGGGCATATTATATGTAGGTAGTTCTATGTTTTCTACCACCAAATTTGAAAAGCTTCTCTTGCAGCAATACCAACACCGACATACATTAGTTAGTATACTATTTGTTCACTGTACCCATTCAACATATATCAGTAAGTAAAAGCAATGAACTAAAATTCTTTTTAGTTGTCTAAGTTTACAGAAAACACAATCATTGGAAATGCCTTGGATGGACTGTAACAATGAAATACACAAGTAAATACTTCTAAAAGTCTCACAGAAAAGGAAAAAAAAAACACCTTGAATTTGAGTGTTAAATGTTTTACTATATTCTTTTACCTGAAGTTGCTTGCTGGCAATAGAAAGTGCAGTTCCAGCAACCAAAAGTGATCGGACTTCAGACCTAAGCTGTTCGTCTTCCCTTTTAGCATCCTCGACCAAGACCTTAGTATCCGTTGACATGTTCTCTATAATCAATTTTCTAGCCTCTATCTTCTGCCGCATCTCCTCGAGCTCATTTAATCGACTTAATGACTCAGTTTGAACCTGCTCAGCATATTGCCGCCCGCTAATCCGCGGGCTAATCAATTAAGGGCCAAGAATCCAAGAGGGAAGATATGAGGACAATAAATCCATAAGCATGACAATTCTTTTTTAGAAACCATAGTAATTATTTTTATGACTACGTTAAGGTCAACTGACAAAAACGATTTAATGCTATTACTCAGAGTTTGAACAATCAACATAAAAGGCAAAAGCAAACAGACTCCATTGATCAAATTTTCCTACTTTTTGACACTGAAATTTGCGGAACTAGAGCCTTGGAAAGCACATATTACTAGCTGCTTTAACATACTTTGCACAGCACAAAGAAATCCCATTCAACTTAGCAAAGCATCCTAGTAAATAATTATATCAATGGTATTTAATCATGACAGAGAAAATGCCATGCTAATACTAGTGGCTTATAATAATCTAATATTCAAGCGCAACCTAGATGAACAAATTACAAAGATGCTTCTCTTCTTCTAAAATAGAATTAGAAGCTTTATGACAAGATCATAAAAGTTCTGATATGCAGCAAAAAGTTCATCAATTGTGGAATTCCCGGCTCAATTGAACATTATTCCCAACAAATTTGTGCATATACAAAACCCTACCTGAATGAGAGGCTGGAGCTTCTGTTCAAGAGTTAGCTTCTTATCTTTAGCCTCTTTGAGGGCAGATGAGAGGCTCCACAACCTGGCAACCTCGTGCTCGTAGTCTTCCCATTCGATGAGTTTAACCGGCTCCGATGATTCCCCTAGGTCCGACGACGGTGAGCGGTCTTGTTCCATCAACACTCCAACTTGAAAACTCAATAGCTGAACTTAAGAAGCGGTCATGGGCTGTCCTCATCGTCCTGAGGCCCCAGAACAGCCTAGGGAATGGAGAGCATCGAACGACGGTGACAGTGCCTTGGTGGGGGAGAATTTGCGCGTTTTATCGGGGAGCCAGACGAAAGGAAAGGAGAGGTATTGTTGTTGTTTTCCGTTGAAGAAGACTGACAGGTGGAGGGAGACGGCGTAGATGGAGTGAACTGAACGGGAATGTTAATACTAATACTAATATTAATAGCCCACATTCAGACATTGTTATGGGTCAGGATCTGCTCTTACAACCACCACCACAGCCCATGTCTTATGGTGGAGCGGATAGAGAATAGCCATGGAGTGAGTGAGTCTTTAAAATGATATATTTACTTAAATCTGCTTTGGTTTAATTAAAAAATATTCAATTTTATTCAATTTTGTAACCTAAATTTTAAAAAGTGATAATTAAATATTTAAAATTTTAATTTTTTTAATATTAACCCAACGTTAATATTTTCGTTAATATTGCTAACACTGCCTGACACATAAGATAAACATCCTTAATATGTATAAATGTTAAAATCAATTAAACTAACTAATTAAATTTTATTAAATTATTTAACTAAACTACATGGTTTTACAATTGAAAAACTTTAAACCAAACTTTGGCATTTTGGAATCGAAGAAAAGATGTGAAATGCTTGCTGCAACAAACACAGTTGTTGTATTGGTGCAAGAAGAGTGTCTCTTCTCATGTGAAGTAATTCATGACAACACTCTCTCATGTTGGCACGAGGTAACAGTAATACTTTCCCATACTGGTGCAAGACAACATCGACACAACTTTTAACAATTTAAATGAAATCTTAATTTATCATCATAGGCCTTCCTTATGTTGCAAGAACAAACTGATTTAGGGTTTTTAATTTTAGCAATTTAGGCAACCAATTTCATTAAAGTTTTTCAATTTTAAAACAATGTAATTTAGTTAAACAATTTAATAAAACTTAATTAGTTAGTTTAATTAAATGTGATATGTATAAATGTTACAGGTATCGGTGTTGACCAAGAATTAAAAAAAATTAAAGGTTTGATTATTTAATTATTTTTTAAGTTTACAAAATTAAGATTTTCTTAATAATTAACCTATAATTCATAAGGAAAAAAATGATGGATTGCACGTGGCGTACCTTCGCACTCCATACGATACAATCATTCCTCTCTCCATCTAGCGAGAAGCAGAACAGGAAAACAATACTCACCGCCATCTCTTCTAAGTAACCACAGCCACCGGCTTCTCTTCTAAGTACCCACCCCCAGCACACCACCATAGCTCACTTTTCTCTTATTCTCTCTCTATATGTCGCTTGGATTCTTTTCTATCGCTTAGTATACATATATGAGGACAATTTCGCAACGATCAACTCAAACCTGACCATTGATTTCAATTTGGACTGACACCCAGTTATCATCCATCCCTAGTAATAATATATCAACTGCGTAACGCAGGGAAATGTAGCTGACAAATTATCTTTACAAACAAAAAATGAAAATAAAAATTGAAACATTTTATTATTATTATTATTATTTGTATAATTAACCCTTTTGTTTATTATTTTAGGTCGAGAAGATACAGTGAAGGAATAATAGGAGAATTATATTATCTACGACAACAAACACATAGGCTTGGAAGGAATATAAATCAGTTTGACTAAAGGAAAGGTTCTTCATTTCTTCTAATCTTCCAGTCAATTTGGAAGAAACAATTTCAACTAACAACTTAAACTGATTCGAACCAGGGCTAATATCAGAATCAGTTCAAAAACTTTCAAGTAGAAGCAGATCCTATCCCATACTTGTCGCAAGATATAAGAAATCTTCAATTGGCCTTGAACAGAAGTGTCCGTTGGAACAATGTGAGTTGTAGATAGCAAGCTCACACTAAGATAGCGCGACAGTAATTGACATTTAAAGTATATAACTTTTGTTTGTGCCAAAGAAGAAGGGGGATGAAAAAACAACCATAACAAGCAGATATCCAAATACAGAACTATGTATGTTAGGTAACTAACTTCTGAATTTAGGAAGAGACAGAAGAGGGAAGCAGTGAAAGTTTTACTCTACCAAGATGACAATAACCAAAAATAGGAGAAGAAACAGACACACGACATTTACCCAACCTCTACATCCAGCAATGTACAAATATGAGCTACCCAGTACAAAATTAAAGCAGAAAAGAAAAAGTGTTAAAACGTACAATTAGGGCACAAGAAATCAGTCTGATGGTTGAGATCGCAATTTGTTTGCAACATAAAGCAAATGGCTGATATTTGTCGGGGGATAGTTCTGCAGTAGTTTGAGAATTGAAGTAAAATCCCCAGCTAATATGCGCCTCCGAATGAGAATAAGCATTGCACAGCATATCCGAAGTAAAGTCTCCTACAAATGTAAGTAGTTATTAGTTTTCCAAACTCTAATTTCCATCACTCCTAGCATCAGGAACATCAATGTCAACACTGTGATGTAAAAGTGCTCCACCATCTAATTGTGAGTAGAAATCAATAAAAAAATGTGAAACCCATGAAGGAAATGAACTTCTTCTCTTCAGCAATGCCAAACATCAATTATGTATATAATTAGTATATACACATAGGTAGAGAGAGAGAGACAGACGGTGTTGCAAAAGGCCTATCTATAGATCACCAGTCCTAATGCAGTAGGACTCTTACAATGACCCGTTCAGGGCTTACAGTGTAAGAACATAAAGTTTCAAGACTTGTTAAGGGAAGTTTGCTTTTATCTTTTTTCTTGATCCAAAAGTTCTCTTATTCTATATTGGAAAGCATGTAAAAACCATAAAGCATCTTCCGGATTCAGTAACAGACTACTAAAAATTTGAAACTCACCTGAGGACCTTCAGGATCACTTAGAAGAGTGTCCCAGATATGCAGACTATCAGCGAAATTGAACTCCTGTGTCAGGAGGAGGGTAATCCATCTAAAGGCATAAAATTGGGGGTTGACCTGTTATTTTCAAACACAAAGCAGAAAGTCCTTTTGAGTTTGATGATTTAGCCAAAATAATACATCTGTTAAAGATTTTGACAATGGCTCCTTACTGAACATAAAAGTTACTTAACTTTAAATCTGTCAGATGAAAAGCGTTAAAAAAGTATACCCCGAGTAATATTTGACAAATTAACAGGTACTGCAATCACAAATAACAGAATTCCTGAACCTAATTTATGAATTGGACTAGCCATTTTCATGATTCTAGCAACCATGCACAGCCTAATGACTTTTAAGTTAATTTTTCAAGTAAGATAATGTTAGGACTCTAACCCAGAATACTAAAATTATACTATATTAATGCAGTATAGTTGTGACGTATATATGTCACTA
>JAOSBK010000005.1:10695373-10707651 GCA_027568895.1 Erythroxylum shatona | reverse complement strand
GACATCACCCTCTTTCTCTCTACGTGAATACACCCTCCTAGCCCCTGTCTTTCCTCTCACCCCCGTAGCTCCTAACATTGCCGCCTCCTCGAAGAACAGCCTTGTCCTCAAGGCTGAAGTGAGGAACCATGGTGCGGCCTTCCAGAGCTATATCTCCCTCTTCCTCCGGCTCTGCTTCCAAGGCGATAATTTCTCCATTCTCATCCAAGGTCTCGTTATCGTCCAAGATCAGTAGCCGTAATTGCTTTTCAGCACATTGATGAAGAGGATGAAACCTCTCTCCACACCGGAAACATAAGCCTTTAGCCTTGCGATCCATTAATTCATGGTAGGATAGATGACGCAGCCCCCGATTTTTCTCTGTCTGTCCTCGTCGATCACCTTCCGACCATTTGGTTGGAGTCGTGAGGTTGGAAACTCCTCCTCGGGTCTGCGCATGGGAATCTGGTTGAGACCCGTATGTCTCCCGGGTTCTCCCAGATCCAAACCCGCCTGCCGCCTTCCCTTGACCCATCGGGTGTGGGTGCTCCATTTCCCTGTGGTTCGGGCTGACCCGCAAGCTACCCCTAAAAGGACTCCCTCGATGTGGCGTCCAGACGCGCGATCGAGAGCTGAGATGTTCGGTCCCTCCACCGTCGCCGCTAACCTCTTCCTCCACTGCCCTAGCTATTTTCATCAACTGATATCTATTCACAGGGCCAAACGTTCTCACCCTCCTTCGAATATCAGCCCTCAAACCACTCATAAAATAGCCCATAAACTGCTCCTCCGGTAGTCGACCTACTTGCGATGAAATAAATTCGAAAGTCTCAATATATTCCTCCACCGAATCAGTCTGCTTCAAGTCCGACAGCTCCTCGAAAGGATTATCAAACCTTCTTCCCCCATAACGATCGGTAAGAGCTCGTTTAAACGTTTCCCAGTCCAGCTCTTCTTTTGTCTCTCGAAGTAGGTTAAACCAATGTATGGTTGAACCTTCCATGCTTAGTAGAGCTAGTTTCATCTTTATCGGGTCTGAAGTATTATGAACTTCAAAATATACCTTAGCTCTCGTGATCCACCCTACAGGATCAGTCCCATCAAACATGGGCAACTCCACCTTGCGGACAGACATCCTATATTCTTCCATAGTATCATAGGATTGCTCCATCGGATGTGATTGCCCAGGGCCTGGGTTCCTTTCTCCCGCAGCATTAGGCCCTCTTCCTGATGCATCGCCACTCCCCTGTCCTTCCTCAGGCCTCTTACCCAGCATTTTACTCATTTCCAGCAGCAAGGCTCGCTGCATTTCTCCCATTGCCATCCGCATAGACGACTGAATCTCTTCCACCCCAGCCTCCAATTGTGCCATGCGGGATTCCAACATGTCCACTCTATCGGCCATCTTCGGTGGCATCCAGGTGAGTTGCTCTAACTTCTCTAGCCTTCGAAAACAAATGGATCTTCTCCCCCACTATTGGTATCCGGCAGGTCGGACCAATGTTAGGACTCTAACCCAGAATACTAAAATTATACTATATTAATGCAGTATAGTTGTGACGTATATATGTCACTACAGTATAGGAATATAGTATTCCTCCCTAACCAGAGCAGATTTGCTCCTCAGAAGGTATGAATCCTTCTGTCACTCTTCTTCACTCTATTTTTCTGCCTGCCTCCCTCTTTCCTCTGCCCTCCTTTTTATCACCTCAGCCCCTTAGTACATTCGGTTATTCTAACTACTTAGCCAACTCAGCTGATAACCAAATTCCCTCCTAGCCCCTATCCTTCCTTCTAGAACAAATCTCTCTCTCTCCCCCGTAGATCCTAACAGATAATGAAAGATATTAACATTCGTTCAATGTAATTCCCATCTTATGCCAGAACTAGAAAAATACATATATCTCATAAACAGAAACACTGAAGAAACTATTACCAATAAGAGAGATGTTTAAGGTTAGTAGCCAGAAAAATTAAAGTCAAAATGCACTCTTAAGTGCATTGATGAACCACGAAAACCTAGAGACGTGATACTGCATCAAGTTGATGGCTATTAAGAGAGCATATATGCTAGATTAACAAGTAAAGTCAAAGCTAGTCAAGTCCTCTAGACAACCTAGTCCCACTTGAGAGGTATCAAAAGTATAAGCCTGTCACATAATCATGAATCTATGCATAGGTATGGAGCCGAAGCTGAATATAAAATCTGAAGGACAATAACCTAATGTCAAAGTTCGGAGGACAATTCTCTTATCATAGGAAAACTAGCCACTTTTCTCAATGAGGGAAAGTAGAAGCATATCTTACTTTAGTTGTGATCTCAAGATGCCGCCAAAGTTCTTCATCATTCTCCTTCAGAAGCAGTGACAACTTTGTGATTGTTGAACGAATTCCCACAACACTGTTGTCAAGTTGTTGACAGAAGTGATCCCGAAATCCACTCAATAACTCAACAAAACAAAAGAATGTGTCTGCTTCGGCACCAGCCTGCATAACTTAAATACAGAAAATGATAAAGAAAATGAACCAAATAATTATGAAACAATTGACAATCATATCACAATTGGCCACAAACCATTTCTAACAATATTATGAAATATTCTTGTCAACATTGCTGATTAGTGAATTTGGCAACCATTCGTTTTTGCATCCAGAAATTATCCAAACATTTTAACATATTCCTTGGATGCTAATGCAACTTCTAGGAATGATTCTATAAGCATAATAACATAAATTTCAAAACTTAAACCGTCAAGGAAGAGAATTCGCGATACAATAACGTTATGATGAAACTGATTACAACACAATTTAAAGGAGAAAAAAGCATAGACACTCACCGTCATTTCCTCATCTGGATCATTTTTGAACACATAGAATAGTGGTGCTAAAATTTCATTCATCCCTTGAACATATCTTATACCCTGGTTTAACTTGGCAAATACAATTAATATGTTTCTCAAAGCATCCTGAAAATGTTAGGGGAAAAAAATTGAGTAAGCCACAAGTTATTTTAAACCAAATATCAAACAGAATGTACAACAGCACACCTGATTAGATTTTGCCAAAGGTGAATCCCCAGAGAAGAAATGCATGTCTGGATGAGTGCGTTTTACATCTCGATCAATCTGTTCTATGATTTCTGAGTCCTACCAAATTCCAAAGTTTAAGTAGCATAAATTATGCAAATGAAAAAAGTTTGGTTAACAGTAATCATCATACAGCATAGGAACTGAAGTTTTGAAGGTGAAAAGTAATATTACAGACATGGCATATATTTGTTCAAAAGCTATTGAAGCATGATACACATATGTAAATGTGAGTCCAAACCATTAGGATAATGTTGCAAATATCAACTTTAACAACAGAGGCACTATGCTAACATTTACTATGGTACTATCCTGCTGACATGCCAGGAAGGGGAAATAAAGTTTGGGGCACCGGTAGCACCTATACCAATCTAAACCAACAGTAGCACTTATAAAAAATTCATAGTTGTGCGGTCAGAACTAGTTCTTTTTTAGAAGTCCAGCGGATTATGCTTCACAATTACGTTGCTTACATGAACGAATAATTAAGTAGACAAAGTTATGATTTTGATATCATAACATATCAAATGAATGCAAATGCTTCCTCTCAAGAGAATAAAAGGATCAATAGCAAACAAGAAACCATGGTGGGTTTTAAACCCAATAGATATGATAATCAACATTTTGAGAGAATCTGCCTAGGTTTAGAATTCTGCATCTGTAGAACACTTGATTAAATACCTGGAAAAACTGATTCCAGATGCTGGTCTTCCCAAGGCTCAATGGATGCTCTCCATGAGTTATCTCCGATCTTGAGAGCATACCAACACTTTCAGATTTTGGCTCATCATTATCACAGCCTGTCGATTTCTCCAACCTCCTCGTGATTTCTGACTAACCAGCCACAAAAACAATTAGAACTTCAAATGTCACAGAGAATTTAGCTTTTAGAATAAACTCAAAGCAAATATGTTCATGGAAGGAGGATCCAAAATATACATTGATATCTGTATGCAATTGAACAATCACAGATAGTTAGGAAAGCTATAGATAGCAGTGCAACATAATATATGTCACCTTTATGTACTAAGCCAATGTCAACAAATTGCATAACAAGCTAAAGATCTAGTCCTTCAAAATCACCTGAGTTCCTTATGTCAAAATACTCAATTCTTAGAATCATAATAGGCCTCAAAGTACCAAAAGTACATACAGGATTCATTAAAAGCTCATCCTTGAAATTCTTGTACTGAGATCTCTTCTTAGCCAATTCAGTTGACCAAATTGAACGATCTGGTGGTAAATATCCAAGCAAGAGCTGCCAATCCAGTAAACTAAGTTTCAGATAGGCACAAGACAAGACAGTCTGATTGCAGAATAAACATATTTACTCTACTATTTACCAAAATGATCAAATCAAAACACATACACAACTACATTTAATATGCCGTTGTCTTGGAAACCTTAAAAATTAACAAAGCAAATGAGACTTGAAAACTTCATCACTCGAAAATATTAAAAGAAACTGAAATTCCACAGAAACATAGTACCTTCCAGACCGTGGAACGAATGCCAGCACCATCAGGAATCCCCTGCGAGGCAATCCTCCTCAATTCCCTCATGTTTATCACTTTCCTCGACAACTGCAAAATTTCACATTTCCAATTTCCGCTATCAAATATCTCTCTAAAAACTTTAAAATAATTAAACATAAAAACCAAAACCAACGCAACTTCATCAAACCTCAGTCAACAGCTGAGCCTGTCTCGAAATCTCCTCCGGTGAAGGTCCGGCGGAGGAGCCACCATTATCGTCAGTTGTTGCGACGTTACTGTTGCAATTGTTTACATTACTGCTGTTGTTGCTTCTATTGCCGGTATTGCTAATACTGCTGGTGCGTGATTCTTTATGATCTTTGACTTGGGGTTTGGGAGGCGTGACGGGAACAGGTGCAGCGGTGGGAGTTGAGAGGTCTTCAGAGGATCGGGAGAGAGGGGGATCGTTAGCGGACGGGGCGGTGGTGGACCAGAGTGAGCTGTTAAGCCAATCAGGTACTTTCTTCTTGACCATCGCCAAATTGTCCTCGTATACGTATAAGACTACGTATACTAAGCGATAAAAAAAATCCAAGCGATATACAGAGAGAGAACAAGAAAAAAGCGAGCTATGGTGGTGGTAGTGGTGAGAACTGAGAAGCCGGTGGCTGTGGTTACTTACAAGAGATGGCGGTGAGTATTTTTTTCCTCTTCTGCTTCTCGCTAGATGGAGAGAGGAATGATTGTATAATGTGAAGTGAAGGAGGGGCGAGGATCTGCCACGTGCAACCCATCATTTTTTTCTTACGAATTCTTATTAAAAGCAGATTTAAGTAAATATATAATTATAAAGACTCACTGTCTTTACAGTTTAAACCCATAACCCTCTCTCGTCTCGACCATCTACAACCACGTAAAAATGCCCACAGCCACTCGTTTCGCCGTGCGCTCAGCCGTGCGCTCTTTCTCTTCAACCACTAACATCCCTAAAAACAACCATCAAAAGACCCACCAATTCTTGGAACCAAACTCATTCATCGGGAGCTGGGATAGACCCAGAACCCCCAAGGAGGCCGAAGCAAAGCTCGCCGGACTTAGAAGAGATTACGCCAAGCAGATCAAGGATTTGAGGAGGGAGTATATGAAGGATACTGAGTTGATCCGCCTTGAAAAGCAGAGAAAGGAGGAGGCTAGACTTGAAGCTACGAGGATTGCGAATGAGGAACGTAAGAAACTCAAGGCTGAGGCTGCCAAAGTTAAAGCTGAGGAGCGCAAGATTGCTCGTGAGGAGTTTCAACAAACCCTGGTTTGTATACCTCTTTCTATGTGTTTATACAAGTGTGTTTTAGTATTGCGGAAGAGATCATGTGGCATCTTATGAAAGTTTGAAGTTTTAGTTTTTGGGGTGTCAGACGGACTGATTAAATTGGTTTCCTTATTTTGTCTGAAGCATTCTGCTACATAAGAGAAATTTTTGGTTTGGGGTGTCAGGCTTCGTGTATTTTGTTGCAAAAAGGAGATACCTTTATCTCTTACTTAATTGCGGTTATGCCTCTAGGAATACATGCTATGAGACTTAATGGGGTGTAATGATGATCTAAAGGGATGTTATATCGTATTTCTATGTTTATTCAATGATTGAAATCTTAAGGAGTCGTTCCAGCTTGAGAGAATAAGATACCTTTTTGCTTGTTGGACTATGGTAACTGCAGCACGTCAATTGAGTTCGCACCTTATTGATTTTAACCTAAGGAAACATTTACGTCCCTGTCTGTTCCCTATGTTTCGCCCTTTCCAAGTTCTCAGAATTCTCTTTTGTGATATGTCGTGAAGTTGAAATGACTCTTGATTCTACCACCCTAACTTTGGGTAGGCATACTGCTTCTGCTTACTGATCTATTTTCTGATACCAAAAACCTTAGATGCTTTTACGTATTAACGTGTGAGTTTCATATAATTGGTTTATTTTGGTAAATTGAAATATAGCACAACAAGAGTGATTATCTCTACGAAACTATAGATTGTGAAGTTCATTTGGTTTCCTAATCCACTGAGCAATAGGACTGTAAACAACTATTATGTACAAAGATGCTAGCGATTAACTACTGGAAATTGATCTGATGGTTGTAAACTAGGCAGCATTGCTTGCGAATCTCTGTTGACCCAAATCAAATAAATTAATCAAGTCTTAAGCTCCATATGCATTTTGGCTGAGGAGGAAAATGTGAATGATAATTAGGTTGGCGAAAATGGGTACACACTATTGGGAAATAGTAATAAAATTGGATAATGAGTTTTTAATCAAAGTAATAGATGAAAAATAAGTTAGTAAAAGTAATAAAATTGGATAATGAGTTTTAATCAAAGTAATAGATGAAAAATAAGTTAGTAAATTAGTCTATAACTGACTTTTGTTACTTGTTCTACTTTAGGACAAGAGGCGGAGATGTTTTTGTAATTTTGTTATTCACATGCGTATTTTTTTGATTGAAGAGTTAATCTCAGATTCTACAAGAGTAGGATGGGATGAGTTTGTGCAGTGGTATCATTAGGGACTGCTGTTGCCATGCTGGTATAGAAGTTAAATTTTCATTTTCTGATGAAGCTCAATCAGTGTGAATTTTTATTGGAAATTCTGAAAGTCGTATGGTAATGAAGCTGAACTTGGTCTGATTATGATGGCATGAGGAATTTTAGGAAAGTGAATAAAGCGCTGCTTTGTTTTGCTGTGGATTGTTGTTCTATTCATCATAGTTGCTGCATGGTATGGATTACATGTGTCTCTCATTCCCTTTTGTGCTTATTTGGAGTTAAGACATGTATGCTATCGTATTTTGGATTAATTTATTTTTCAGATCACTTGGTTTATATTTGTTTTTCTTGATCTATTCCCATTGACAAGCTGTATTTAGTCATCTTTCTGATCACTTCTTCAACCTTGCAAATGCAGGTGAAAGAGAGAGCTGAGAAACTTCAACATTGGAGAATGGGAGAAAGAAAGAGGGAAGAAAAGAAGAGAGAGAAGAAAGAACTCTTGCGCCGACAAAGTTCCGTGTGGATTAATGAAAGTGAATGGGAGAAAACGATAGTGGAGAGAATAGTTCAATCTTCTCCGCTATAAGGCCTCTTCGGTTCACAGTTAAAATAATTCATCTTATCTTATTGAATTCCATGTCAAACACTACCAATTCTCTCATAGGTGTTCCATGACAATGGTTCTATGATTGGTCATGACTCTACAGTTTGTCTTACAATCGTAGTTCAATTCTGCTTGATAGATAAATTTACAGTTTCCATACAAGTTTTAAGTGTTTGTTGCCAAATTGATGTGAGAGTCGTCATTGTTAAATTATGGTTTTGATACCAGTGTGATCTAACCACAGAAAAACATCTTGAGAACATTTCTCAGGTGCAGTGAATTGACGATCTTCAGTTTTTACGGTTATGATTACAACTCAATGTCAATGCTTTCTTTAAGGAGCAAATACGCTACTTGAGGTTAGTCACGACATTTTTGTTAGAAATGTTTTGTTTTATACACTACTACTGATGATGAAAAACCGTCATGCTATGTTGGTATGATATTCATAGTTATATACAAGAGCTCATGTGCTTTTATTTACTTTGCCTTGAAATCAAATATAATGTAGGTTAAGTCTTATGTCGTACAAATTAAGAGGGTTATGTATTAACATATTTACGATGAACAAGCAATTTTAAGCAATTCTTGTAGAGTTTTACGTTCTCATAACATTTATACGAGAAAAACTGAAGATGTCAATCATAAGCCAACGGAGTAAAGCAACTAAGTTGTCAAGTTATCTGGAATGTATCCGACTCTGAGCATTAATTATAAATTATATGTGGGAGCAAAACTATGGATTATACAAATTAATTTAACCAAAATCCAACTGAATATCTCAACATTCAGCTCTTGAGAGAGGGAAGGAAAGAATTGTGATTACTACTATTGTTTGTCATTCTGCCAAAACCATGTATCCATATCAAAACAAATCTATCTAAAACAAAAAATGATGACAATCTTTTACATGGAGCAATTCTCACTGGGACTTCGGCTTGTCAATCTTCACATATGGCAAAACACCCCAGAAATTGTTAACTTTCGGATTCCATCCCAACTGTTGGGCACGGCAAAACATCAGGAATATGTTTGCAAAATATGAACTGAGCCCCATCAAAATATGCCATAAAGCATGTCCCTCGGGGTTAAAAGTCCACTCAGAAATGGTATCACAGTACACTCGATCCCAAAGCCAACAGAGACTTGCCATGAATATGGAAACCAAATACAGTCTCGCCATCCACTTAGCACACTTATCCTTTGTGTGAATGTAATATTTGTACGCCCGGGGAATGCCGAGAAGACAAAGTATCAAATAATGTACCTTGAAACCAATCCCAAATCGAACTAAAGCATGCATGACTGCAAAAGCAACTCCATACAGAAACAAGAAGGTTGGCATTGTACTTCGATAATGCCAATCTGGTGAATAGAGAATGTAGAAATATAAAAGCATTTCCCACACCATTGGTGTTTCATCTGCTTGCTGTTGCCTGTAAAGCAGAATTAAACGTATCAGGACTGACAAGACATTTAGGTAAGCATTACAAGCATACAGGAAAAAAT
This sequence comes from Erythroxylum shatona, assembly GCA_027568895.1. Classification (NCBI taxonomy): domain Eukaryota; kingdom Viridiplantae; phylum Streptophyta; class Magnoliopsida; order Malpighiales; family Erythroxylaceae; genus Erythroxylum; species Erythroxylum shatona. The sequence goes on along the minus strand of JAOSBK010000005.1, from coordinate 10,698,463 downwards.
AATCATGAGCCACATTCTTAGCACAGCTTCACTATAGTGCATTTTAAAATATACAAATTACAGTTAGTAGCAAGCTGCTGAGGTCATGAATGTGAATCAACATAAAGAAAACAGAAGATCACTTACGCGTGCTGCAATGAGGCATGGTATAGCATACTTCCAACAGCGAGTATGATGTTGGATATGTGAAGTACTGTAAACCTCTTCTCAAAGCGTTGTCTCAAAGCATTTACAAGCCCAATAAGTGCCAAAACAATGGTTGGGATGTTTGATATGGTATTGAAGAATTCTGCAACATGTGAAGAATAAGCATAATTTTTCTCACACCAGTCAGTAGCTGTCACGGGACCCCAAAAACTTGAAATCTCTCCAGTCATGTTTTCCAGTGTATGCCAAAAGTGTATGATAATCTAATTACTGCTGCTTCTGCTTAGATGCCGTAGAAGCCATAACCTGCAAGACATTGAAATCTAAGGAACTGAATTAGTTGAATTGTTTTGTCCATTCAATGATCTGTTAACACCACAAAACATACTGCAAGATTTTTTTATTACAGTAAATATATCAAGAAACAATCTAACAAAGAACAAAGACAACTCCAAAAACTCTTATTACGAAGTAAACTATTATACCTTCCCTCAATACTCACTTTGATTCCTAAAATAACAAAATAAAATTAGCAGTCTCATGAACTTTTGAGTTTTAAGTACGAGCAAGTCATCATTACAAGCAAGCGAACATCTTCTAAAACAGCAATAGACTGAGGAATGAAGAACTTGTCGTATGACAACCATGATAGATTAGGCATCTTAAGCAATCAATAAGAGACAGGCTATAAGAGAATTCATATCAAAGTGAAGATATAGATCTAATTCTACAGTCTATCACTGAGCAGGTCCTCGTCTCATCATAAACAAGAACGATTGGAAAACTGACAAAAATTCTCAAATAGTGTCTGTCACATGTAACTAAATAGTGTGCATAACACATTCACGATTTTAGTACTGTTAACACTACCAAATGCCTTTGGTATTGTGTTCAATAATTTCCAAGATTAAAAGCTTAAAATTTGGTTAACCACTCATCAGAAAAATAAAAACATGATAAAAACGAATCAGAAAGTATAAATGTGATTCTCGTATGAAAAGTATGTGCCTGGGGCCTTAAACTACCTTTTACCTCCTACAAAATTGTAACTGTTTAGCTAAGAATTTACTGAAGTAAATTGTTGTTCGTGGCAAATAAAAGGGAACAATTTGGCCAATTTTAGTATTCCAGTTCTTTTTTTTTTTTTTGTCATTATACAGAATACATGGTAATAGAAAAAGGCCTGTGACTTGTATTTGAGGAAAGACATTAATCATTAATTCTCAGTCCCAACAATGCAATGTCCAAGATGAATTGTTCTCCAAAACTCTCCATTCTATCGACTGCCTAAACAAATTCATACCATGACAAATACCTCAGTTATTCTATTAAGCATCTCTAAGAAGTTACCACTCAAATTGGACAATAAAACATGTAAAAGCTTCCCTTTTCAACTATCGTCTCTAGAATATATTCCCATCCAGTAAATACTACTTCTTTAATAGGAATATGTCTGTATATTTTCAGTAAGAAACAAGGAAAACAGCTAGGAAAATGCAATTACAGCTGGTATATATATGATAAAGATTGCAAGCAAGGAAAATAGTAATGACAGCTTGCATCAACTAACTTCTTTTCCTAAAGAAAGGAAAAGAAAAGTAAGATTCGAGAGAAGAGTCAAATTCCTTTTTCTGTTTCAAAATCAGACTATGAAACAGAATAATTATAATAGATAAGTTATCTGCAATATAAGAAATGAAAATAATGGTGTGAATCATTAGTTTTGACACTTTTAACATAATTCAAAATACAAAAAATGGATATAGGAAACAAATTAAATAGCATTCAGCAACTAATCAGCAACTGGGTAAGGGTTGATGGAAATTCCATTGAGTATGCAGGTTCAGTCAATTTTGCTTAGTTCTATTGATCATCAATATATGTGCTCTGTCCAATAAAGTATAAAGTCGCAGTTTATTATCCGGTTTCCAAAGACAGAGCGAGAGAGAGACTGAAGGAAACTGAACCTGCCTGTTTACTATTGAATCTGGTAGCTCAACTTGTGAGATGTACCAGTAAATCAGATTTGCCATCTCCAGTTCTCACCATTCAAAGCAAATGATAAATAATCGTGCTCACAAGTTAAGATTGCATGCCTGTATTATCTCGAACGTTATAATGGCAGAAATGTTAACTGAAGAACAGCGCGAAACAGAAGAGCCCTAATCAACATCATCCTTTATGAATTCCTAAAATTATCAGTCAAAGAAAACCAAGCATTGTCGTGCACCAATTATAGCTACTTCAACTTCATCGAAACACAACAAATTCAAGAAAATCCAAAAAAGATCGAAATGATAAATGGCCACTTACTTTAAACAACCAGATCTATACGGCCGAATTCTGACACATTCGACTTTTCCCCCTCCCTCTTTCTCTCTCTATATATATATAAATAAATAATGCGAGTGCTAAGCGCGTTTGTATGAATGGAAGCTTCTGTAGAATTCTTCGTCTTGGTTGGTCGCTGTGAGCCTTGGAAAAGAAATAAGAGAAAGAAGGAAGGAAAAAGAGGGCAACTTACGCGGAATCGAATCTGTGTCAAATGCGTTGTCGGGAGGGGTCCTAACCAAAGCTCAAGTTTGTTTTGCTTTTCCTGTTTTGTTTATATTTTTAGGGCTGTAAAAAGAAACAATAAAGTTTTTCCTAATTTCGTATTGTTTTTCAAAGAAGGTCCCCATAGTCCATAGTCCATAGTCACTAAAGATTTATAGGCATGGAATCAGTCACAGCTCACAGTAGCACAGAAAGAGGAAAGAACATTCCGCAAAACGGTATGGAAAGAGGAAAAGCAAGCGGACAGACCTTGCGTAAAATAGATAGTAACAAATTGGACTGGGCAACCTAAAACATCCCCGAAAGATACTTGAGTCGTTAACTTTATTTTGGCTGCAAATTGATATCTGCAAATGTTGACATCAGTAATAATCATAAGATTTTTCA
>JAOSBK010000005.1:10668744-10682899 GCA_027568895.1 Erythroxylum shatona | reverse complement strand
CCAATGTGCAGAACATCAAACCATACCATTCAGAATAGCACACTTACTGTGTGGAAAGGTACATTGTCCTTTCCCATCAAACCAAACATAGAAAACCTACCATAAACATACTTGGAAGTGACAATCAGTACAGCATCTAAAAGGGAAAACAATAAAATTTCAAAAAAGCAACAGTATATGGGTGGCACAAATACATAACAAGTATTATAGAAAATGAATTCATAGTAAGGTCAAAAGACAAAAAGATAAAAGAACTGCACAAAAAGAAAAATTTTCATTCGCAACCCCATCTAGACCAGATCAAGAACAATGAGCATCAATCCAAATGCTCAAGAAAATATGACCAGCCCTCACAACAAATATGAGTTCATGAATACATAAAGAAGCATCCAGAATGAAAAAAAGATTCTGCATGGTTGGGAAAAATCATATAACGTGAGAAATTGGACTTTTATGCATAAAGGAGATTGCATGCTATTCCTAACCTTGTCCTTGTACTTTTCAAGTGGAACTGGAACCCCCCACTTCAGATCCCTGGTAATGCATCTTTGCTTGAGCCCTTCTTTGAGCCACGCATTTGTTGCTTGAATTGCATTTTGACTCCAAGATCCAGCAACAGACATGTTTTCAATATAATTTACCAATTTATCCTTCAACAGAGGAAGCTCTAGAAACAAGTGATCTGTGTCACGAATGCGTGGAGTGGAATGACAGACCTGTTCAATATCGTGAGAATGAGAAACACGATACATTATGATGTTTCATAATATTGTTGCTACATGTAACAGAAAAGTTCATATTATCATGACCTATTTGCTAGAGTAGATACTAAAATTAGTTATTTTTTATTAGATACAATGTACTATTTGAAGCTTAGTAACAAAATCTTAATACCAAAAAATCAAGTAGTTTTGAAACAGCAGATTTCAAGCGAAAGGCGCATCAGACAAGCACTTCCTACCAAAAGTTTTCAGACTTCCATTAATTCCCATGTGAACCATATATCAAAGTATCAAACCGCAGTAACTTGCCCTTCTACCATAACCTCCTACAACCCATAGATAAGAACAAAAAGTAGAAGGAACTGAATAAACTATGTTTTAAGATATCTAGTTTATGCAAGCTGCACCACATGTTTCAGATCAAATCACGTCAACTGTGGATGAAATTATTCGATCATCCAGCTAAACACTATAAGAAAGTAAATGACTTTATACAATTCATAACAGAAACAAAAAGAAAAACTTAGATAAAAGCAGAGTATCTTGTACCTTGCACTTGGGATCTTTTAACTCAGTTGGGTTCAAAAGTTTTCCACAGTTCTCACACTGATCGCCCCGTGCAGAGTCATAGTTACACCCTTCAGTAGGACAGGAACCTTCCACAAGCCGATCAGCTAGGAACTTTTGGCATGTGTCGCAGTAAAGCTGAATCACGTAAATAGTTAGTAGATATTGAAACACATTTTCAAACTCATATGAATGTATAAGTTTAATGAGTCGAAGTGCTCAATACCTGCTGCATTGTGTTTTCAGAAAGCCAATTATTCTCCCACAACTTATTGAAAACTGCCTGGCAAATTTCTTCTTGCTGTGGGGTTGACGTCCGTCCAAATTCATCAAAACTTATGTTAAACCATTTATAGACTTCTCTATGAATTGCATAGTACCTGGAAGAAACCAAACCAACATAACAACTAATCATCTTAAAATAAAGCAGAACATAAAGAACAGTTTCAAAATGGAACAGAGAATATGTATACTTGTCGCAGATCTGTTTGGGGGTGCAATTTTCCTCCAAGGCCTTGGTCTCGGTGGCGGTTCCATACTCGTCAGTCCCACACATGTAAATGGCATTGTAGCCTCGAAGCCGGCAGTAGCGAGCAAACACATCAGCACTCAACACACCTGCCACCAAACAACATGCACTTGCATATGCATAAATAAACGTAAACCAAAAAGGCAATCTTTGAAGTTTTGTTAAATTGTTTGCGCCAAAAGATTGTTGCTTTGAAGACTAACTTCACAAGTAAGTGTTGACATGTATATATTGAAGGAGGGAGGGACATGGTATGTATAATGAATATTACAGCCAATGATGTTGCCGAGATGAGGGACGTTGTTGACATAAGGTAAGGCGCTTGTGATAAGAATGTTCCTCTTTCCGGGGAGAGGGACCTTGGGCAACGCCGTGCGCTGACCGCCGGTGGAGGAGGAGTTATCAGCAGCCATTTGATCGTGATTTTGACTCCAAATTGCTTGTCTGTTGGTCGATGTGAGAATTTTCCAAGTCGTTACATCAAAGCTAACAGAGAGCGTGGGAAAGAAGCAGGCGACATGTAGTAGGGCAAAGGCAGAATCATGCGACCCCCGACCCGACCCGACCCGACCCTGCCCGCTAACGTTCTGTTGCTTTTGGATACTTGGTAATTCACCGGTTCTACTCTCGAACGTCAAAAGTATTAACGACTTCAAAATTTCGGACATAATTATGTATAGACAAAATATGGACTATATACAAAAATCATGAAACTTACAAAGAATGTAAAATGTGAATAAATCAGTATAAAAGGCTTTTGAATCTTTAGAATTCTTTAAAATTAAAATGAATTAATGAAAACATTAAACACTAAAAGCTTATTTCAGTTGAAAGCGCTTACTCTATTAATTAAGAGTAAGATCACATATTTTTAAATGTCTTTAGACTTCTTATATTAACAGAATTTTTACTAAGATATTATTGATATTGTTATATTAAAAACTTCTAACAAAAATATTTTGACCTAACCTGCTAAACTAAGTGCAAACAAAAGAAAAAGAGAGTTTAAATAGATCTTTACTATGTTACTGTATATCTCAATCTATTAAGTAGCTAATCAATGGATATCATAATCTATTAAGTAGCTAATCAATGGATATCATATTTCGTGTGGTATATTCCATCTAACCATGTTAAATATAGTTTGTTTTAGTTCGAAGTCAATGAGTTGATTGGAATTTATCAATTTTTAGATTGAGTTTAAATCACTTTCAGAAAATTTAGGCTTTAAATCAAATTTGGATTCTAGCTTGAAAGTCAAGCTCAACTTAAAAATCAAATTTCTCAAATAATATAAAATAATATTTTTTATTAATATAACAAAACAATGTCAGTTTTGCGTATTGATGAATGAAAACGCAACCCTAGCATTGTTGCTCTTTAGTCTCGTCTTACCAATCCTAAAAATGTTGTCATATTGGTATGTTATCAGTGTACATGTCTTTTCGCAGTTTTTTTTTTCCTTTTTGAGAAACCATTTCTTAATCTTATTTTCCTGATTTGTATTTTTTAAATGTCTTACTAACAAAACAAAGTTGTAGGTTCTTTTATCTTTAATCTTATAATGTTTAAAATTCTTGACATTTATTACAGTAGTTTAAGTTTTTTATTCCATTTAGTTAATCTCTTTTTGATTGCCTACTTAAATTGGACTTGAAAATAAAATGTAAATACCAAATAAGGAAATAAGTGGTAGTCATGCAATCTATATGGCTTAGTCACGGGGGGAATAACTTTTGATTTATCTTTGTTTAAAGTTACTTGTTTAAATTTTCCATATAATGCCTTTTGGAAGCATTGCGACGAAGGAAGAGAAGAGGGAGTTCTAATATTTTTTAATGGTGATAGATAGATTTTCAAGCATAGGCAAACTTATGTCGAACGCCCAAGCTTGATTAGGTTTTAAGTGAAGCTCGAATTGCTAGCCCACTACCATTCTCAATCCTATCTCAAAATCATGTGTGCACTTTTTGAGATGGGACTTAGATTGGTGATTCCTTTAGCAATAATGATTTTTATAATTTATGATCATCTATAGTTGTAAAAGTCTTTGATATCTTGCTACTCATTCCTAAAATGTCTAATTTCTTTCTCTTAATAATGTATAGATGATGCAACTAAAGATAAGTTTATGAATTATCATATCACCTTTAGTTTAGTAGCATTTGTTGTTATCCTAATCAACTATTTGAGTCCATACATGTTGATCACAATGAATGTTGCATAGGATCCAAAGTTTGTTCCAAAGTAGTGTTGAAAATTAACGGTTGAATAAGAGGTAGTTGATAGTTTCAATTTCCTAGTTACAGAGTGAGCAATATGTTGAACTTGTGATTGTGAACTTGATTATGACCTTGCTGTTAAGTCTTTATTTGATTGTTAGCCATAGAATGAACAAGGCCTTAGGTAGGTTATTGGAGAACCATACTAGTTTACAACAAGTAGTAGAATGGTGAACAATTGAGAGATTTCCAAGCATGTTTGGTTGGCAAAGGATCTAGAGAAGTGTCTTATCCATAGTAAAGCATCTTCCTCTTTTGAGTTAGGCTTATATCATGATTTTTTTTTTCTGATATGCTAGCAAATCCTTTATGGTTGACCATAAGCCATTTCCATAAGTTACCTTGAATGATTTTTGTTACCTTAGAGTCTTCTGATATATTGCAATTCAACAAGCTAAAGTTTGGAAGTTTGTAAAGAGGCCATATATTATTTCATTTGTCACACCAAAACCAAATATCCTTGACATTCCTTGTATCATACTTCAGGTTATTACTAATGTTGTCCTCATATTCAAGATTTACTTAAGTGACCAAAAAATGTAAAACATTCTCTTGATGTTTCAAAGGCTGAGATTATTTTAGAATTAAGACTGAATCCATTTGATCCATAAGGACTCCTCTATAGTCTTTTTATAAAAAACATCCTGTTTATTGCATTTATGAAAGTGATACTCGAGCCCCTCTATCTTTTGGAGAGCAAATTTATTTCCATTTTGTCTTTGTTGTTGATGCATTATTGACAATTCATGTTCATAAGAAGTTCTTGAGAAGCCTTTATACTATTTTCCTTTATACTATTTTGGTTAGGTATTGAGGAAGGAACAAATGAGAACTTCAGTAGATATGTAAGTTACACAATAGCATAATGATCAATTAAAGTCTTCTTACATAATACATGTGTTTGTTTTTCCAAAACCATGTTCTTTTCTAGATTGGATTGAATAAAGGTTGACAATCCTTGAAGAAGAGTCTCTTGGTAAAGATAAATATTCCTAGGTACCTAAAAGGAGGGTTCTAGAGCTTGAACCCTGTAATTTGTAATATTTGCTCAGTATAATAAAAGGTGACCAGTTTAGATCATAATGTTACTTTTATTAGGATTAACAAAAAGCCTCAATACTTTGCTAAAAATCTTCAATGAGTTTATAAGAAATTTGATTGAATTTATATTAGTCATATTGAATAATAGAAGGTCATTAGTAAAGGATAGATTTAATAACTTGAGTTTCTTACTTTGGCAATAGGATTTAAACTTGACCTCTTACTCGATTCTCTTTACAATGATCATGTTAAGCACTTCAATATAAATACAAAAAAGGTAAATGGATAAAAGGGTTATATTGCCTTAGATCTTTTACTTCATATAAACTTTATATAAGTTCTCCATTGATCACTATGATGTAAAAGGCAGTGGTTACACATATTTCAGTCATTTAACAAGTTGATTAGGGAAACCAAATGCCTCCAAGGTGTTGAATAGGAATTCCCAATTGATTGAGTCAAATGCTTTATTAAAATCAATCTTTATATAGTAATCTTTGATCTACTTCCTTATATGGTAATTTTTGAGCAAGTTTTAAGCTATCAAGATTATATCACTTGTACTTCTTCCTTAAATGAAAGCTCCCCGACTTGAACTAATAATGGACTTCAACATAGGTTTATCCCTATTGACAATTATCTTATAAATGATATTGCAGTAATATATAAGTAGTCTTGAAGAATTACAAGGTTAGAAATTTTCAGAAAGAGATAAATGTGTATGGTATCTATTTCCTTTAGTATATTACCTTTAGCAAGGAATTCCATGATAACCTTAGTAATATTGTCTTCAATTAAATGCCAAGCCTTCTGGATAAAGAATTCAACGTCATTTCTTAATAAAGGCCTTATTAATGAGTTGACTTGGTCTTGGTTGATGGATTATGAAATATAGGATCTGAACACATACTAAAAAAATTATTAGAAGAATTACTTAAGGTTATTTAGAAGTTTTTGAGTGAAAAAACCTTTAAGGGGATTTTGAGAACCGTTGACTAGTCATGTTCCAACTTTTAGTGACATTATTTCATTTGTATTCCTTTTAGTAAGAATGGCATTATGAAAGTATGTTGTGATTCTATGTCCATCTTTTTAGTCATACTATTTTATATTTTTGTCTTATAATGGAGTTATGATCCTCTAAAGCATTGACATAGATGGCCATGACTTATTTCTCCTTTAGCTTTAAGGATTCATCATCTATTTTGGAACACAAGAGCACATGTACCTATAAAAAGCACATCTTGGTGGTATCCTTAATTGCTCAATTTGTGTTGTTGCATCTTAAGAGACAAAGTATGACTAGGAGGAGCGATAGTAAAAGAAAGGAGTAATGAGAAGGAAGAGCAAGATATAAAAGGAGCACAAGATGAAGTAAAAGCTAGAACAACCTTTAAATGAGGAGTTAAGCTACAAGTAAATGTGGTGATAGGAACAAAGAATAAGGTTTGTGAGAGAGAGGAATCAGAAGAGGAAAAATTTCCTAGGAGAGCTAAAGTATGAAGGAGAGAAGGCAGAGTTAAAGATGGAGTGAAGGAGTACTCTATAAGAGTAATGGCAACTCCTCAAAGCCCTACAAAGCTTGCATTATAGAGAAGAATTAGTGTGAATGATCTATATTATTTCCTATTCTATTATAGTTTCCTATTATGTTCTACCTAGATATTTCCTGTATAGGATTTTTCCTTTTTAGGAATATAGACAATTGTATACAACTGTAGTTGAACTTTTATATATGTAGATCTTTTAACCTGTATATATACATTGAAATATATGAAGGAATTATTTCACCAAGTTACAAGATTTTTCCTTTTTAGGAATATAGACAATTGTATACAACTATAGTTGACCTTTTATATATATAGGTCTTTTAACCTGTATATATACATTGAAATATATGAAGGAATTATTTCACCAAGTTACAATTTGGTATCAGAGCTTTGGGTAAGAAAATTTCCACCATGACTATTCAAGACACTCTTTCATCCATTCATATTAAATTGGATGGTACTAACTATCGTGTCTGGTCTAGGATTTTGGAAATGCATATTGCTAGAAGAAAAAAAATGGGCTTTATTACTGGGAAAAAGAATGTGCCAGTAGAAGATGATCCTAACTATGATGAGTGGGAGGCTGAAGTTGCACTCATCAAATTTTTGGCTTTTTAATTCCATAAGCGATATTCTTATGTCACAGTTTATACAATGTGGCACAATAAAAGAAGTCTAGGATGTTGTGTAAAGGATTTATCTTGACGTTTTTTACTCTTCTCAAGTTTATGAATGGATGAAGAAGTCCTTCCAATTGTGTCAAGGTGGTTGGCCTTTAGCAAAATATTATAATGAGTTGAATTCAATTTTTATGGAGCTTGATTATCAGAAGCCAAATGATATGATTTGTGCTGCTAATCTTGAAAAGTCTAGAGTGTGTATTACACAAGACATGGCGTATATGTTTGGCCTTGATCATAATTTAGATCAGGTTAGTAGCCGTGTTATAGCTACTTCTCCTCTACCAAGGCTGGAAGAAGCCTATTCATTAGTTCGTCAAAAAGTACAACGATAGGTTATCATAGGGCTTAAACTCACTCTAAGGCTTCAGCTCTTGCTGTCCAAAAGAGCACTCCTACTTTGAATCTTGGGTATTCCAGAATTCCTCAACCTTGTTTTTACACCCATTGCACAACAATACATACACAATTAATGTTTGTTGGAAGAAGCATGGCTATCTGGAATGGTATAAACTCAAGCAAGCTGAAAGGAAAAGTAAAAAATTTGTTCATAATGCTACTACCACCAATACCATTCCATCTTTTGCTTCTCATGTATCTCAGCTATCTTCCCACAAAGGTAAATTTGATTTATCTATTATTTCAACTGCCTTTAACATTTTTGTTATTGATTCAGGGGCCACTAATCATATGACTAGTAATTCTTCCATTATTGACTCCCTTACATCTCCACCTATTAAGTCTGTTCAGGTTGCTAATGGGAACTCTATGCCAAACATAGGGGCTAGAAATGTGTATCTTTCTCCGATATTCTCTATGTCCTCTATTTTTCTTACACTTCAACTTTCAAATAGCCTCCTCTTTATTAGCAAGATTATAAAGAATCTCAATTGTTTTGTCATTTTTTTCTCCACTAATTATGTTTTTCGGAACAATATCACAAAGATGACGAACGACTTTGGTAAGGAGAGAGACGGTTTGTATTATTTGGAAGATAATCAAGAAATAACACCTACCCATGGCTACCAAACAAAAAGAGAGACATCTGATAGAGAAAATTATCCTATGACACTATCGATTGCGTAATCCATCCTTTTCTTATTTAAAACATTTGTTTCCTAGATTATTTTCCAATGTTTCTGTTTCTAGTTTAAGATGTGAACAATGCATTTATGCTAAAAATCATCGAGTTCCTTTTAAAGTTAGCTTTAATAAAAGAATTGTTCCTTTTTTATGTGTTCATACTAATGTATGGGGTCATTTTTCTACTCCTTCGACTTCCAGTCATAAGTATTTTATATCTTTTATTGGTGATTGTACTAGATTTAGTTGGGTATACCTGAGGAAATGTAAGAGTGATGTTATATATATTATTCATCAATTTTACAAAATGATTCTCACTCAATTTGACAGTAAAATTAAATTTTTTCATTCGAGCAATAGTCGTGAGTTTGTGAATACAATCTCTTATCGAGTTCATGACACAGCATGACATTCTTCACCAAACAACTTGTGTTTACACACCACAATAAAACAACATAGCAGAATGTAAGAATCGTCACCTCCTTGAAGTGGCTTAGGCTTTATGTTTTATTATGCCTGTTCCAAAATGTTTTTGGGTTGAAGTTGTCATGACTATTGTTTTTCTTATTAATTGAATGCTTACCCAGATTCTTCCTTTATGAATGTTATCCAAATTTCATTATATTCCTTCTACTCTAAATATTTACCCTAAGGTTTTTGGTTGTGTATGCTATGTTTATGTTCACTCTCTTCATAGAGATAAACTTGATCTCTGTGCTATCAAATGTGTTTTTCTTGGTTATTCTAATTCCCAAAAGGGATACAAATGTTTTCATCCTCCTTCAGGAACATATTATATGTCATTGGATGTTCGGTTCTGTGAACATGAGTCATGCTTTTCTAGAGAATTTTTTATGGTTCCTCTTCAGCGGGAGATCGGTAGTAAAGAAAAGGAATAATTATGGTTAGGAGAGAAGATATGGATTTTGGGTACAAATAGAGAATAAATTGTCAATGTTGAGGAACATGGGGAGTTCTTAGTCATTATTTGTTCCTAACCTTGTTGATTTAGATGTTCCTAACCTACTTGAAAATCAAATTAAAATTAATGGTGAGTGACCTCAGAGACTAGCCTGGTTTTTTGAGAAAGGTTATTTAAGAAGAAAATATATTACTATATCTCTTTCTAATTCTAGTACCTCTCTTGTTGATACTACCATGCCATCGAATGAATCTTTTAGAAATGAGGTATGTACTTATTCTCCTGAAATTTCATATTCAAATGTTGATTAAAGTAGGAGATATCCTCTCGGTGATTGAAAAGAACCTGATAGATTTGGTTTTTCCAAATCTTCTAATGTTATTTATCCAATATCCTATTTTATATCTTACCATCATTTGTCTAGGGCTCATTTAGCATTTGCTCTTCAACTATCTTTTGTATCTATTCCTAGTCATTTTCAGGAAGCCCTTGAAGATCCTAAGTGGAATGATACAATGGTAGATGAAATGATGGCTCTTTAAAAGAACTCTACTTAGGAAATGGTTGAGTTACCAATGGGAATGAAGACTGTGGGGGTGTAAATGTATAATCAAGTATAAGTTAAATGGGACGGTAGAAAGATACAAGACTAGGCTAGTTGCAAAAGGTTATACTCAAACCTATGGTATTAACTATCAAGAGACTTTTGCATCTATTGCCAAGACAAATACTATTCAAGTTATAGTGTCACTTGCAGTTAATTTGGACTGACCTTTATGATAGTTTGACGTAAAGAATGCCTTTCTTCATGGTGATATAGTAGAGGAAGTGTTTATGGCTCCACCTCCAGGGTTTACACTAGAAGAAGATAAGGTATGAAAAATGAATAAGGCATTGTATAGATTAAAGTAATCACCAAGGGCATGATTTGTTAGGTTGAGTCATGCAATGAAGCAGTGGATTCAAGCAAACTATGGCAAATCATACCTTGTTCTATAATAGAGTTCATGATGATATCACCTTACTTATTATCTATGTTGATGATATGGTTCTAATAAGTAATAAAATAGATGAAATTGAGAAACTTTTGAGCTATTTGGGCAAGGAATTTGAGATAAAAGATTTTAGAACTCTCAAATACTTTCTAGGCACGGAAGTCTCTCAGTCTAAGCAATGTCCTTTTCTTTCCCAAAGGAAGTATACTTTGGATCTCTTGACTAAAACTGGTAATTCTACCTGTGAGCCTATAGATACTCTTATTGAGGTGAATAATGGCCTATCTATCTATCCTGATCAAATTTTAGCAAATAAGGAGAACTATCAAAGATTAGTGGGGAAGTTGATTTACTTAACTTACACTATACCAGATTTAGCATATGCAATTAGTGTTGTAAGTCAGTTTATGCACAATCCAAATAATTATCACATGAATGCTGTTAATCATATTTTGGCTTATTTAATGTTAGGTCTTAATAAAGGTGACTTGTTCTCCAAATATAGACATCTAGACGTTGTACGTTACACTGATTTGACTTCGTTGGCAATAGAGTGGATAGAAAATCTACTTCAGGATATTTGTCGCTTGTTGGAGGCAACTTTGTGACTTAGAGAAGTAAGAAACATAATGTGGTTTCATTGTTTAGTGCAGAAGTCGAATATCATGCAATGTATGATGCAATCACGGAGCTTTCTTAGTTAAATATTCTTGTGAAGGAACTTGGGTTTGGTCCAACAAAACCTATGGTGTTGTTTTGTGATAATATAACAATCATTGAGATTTCCAATAATCCAGTGCAACATGATCGAACTAAGCATGTCGAGCTTGATGGAAACTATATTAAAGAAAATCTTGATTTTGGTATATTAGAAATTCCTTATAATAGAAGTTCAGATTAGTTAGCTACCATAATGACTCATGCTATCACTAGTGGACCATTCCATACATTACTATCCAAGTTGGGCATGTGTGATATCCATGCCCCAACTTAAGGGGGAGAATTAGCATGAATGAGCTGTATTTTTTCCTATTCTATTATAGTTTCCTATTCTGTTATACTTAGATATTTCTTATATAGGATTCTTCCTTTTTTAGGAATATAGACAATTGTATATAGTTGTAGATGACCTTCCATAAATATATGTTTTTTAACTTATATATATACATTGAAATATATGAAGGAATTATTCCACCAAGTTACAATTAGAAGGAAGCTAGCTCCATTTCCCATAAGAGAAACGAACCAAAATTGATCTTGGGCAAGGAAGATGCCACCTATAACCATTAACCTATTCAGGAAAGTCAAAGTTAAGTTGACTAGAGATGGAACCAACAGAAAAAGGGGAAAAATAATTTAAGTAAAGGCTAAAGAGTAAGGAAAGGATTTTCTCTCTCAAAAGCATTTTAATTTCAATTTAAAAAATTCAATCCTAAAGTTTTTATCAAAATAAAGGTTAAAGCTTAATGTTTTGGAGTAAAAAGAAGGCACAAGGTTCAATTTACCCCTTAACGTTTATCAAGTCTACAATGACCCCTATCGTTATCTTTGATACCATTCTATCCCCTGACATTTTCAAAATGGAGCAATTTATAAGATCAATTGCCAATATGGCGGCTGACGTATATATAAATAATAATTTTTATCTTAATATTAATTAATATATTATTTTTTTTAGTAATTAAAATTAGGTAATTTGTTATTTATTTTCTCCTAAAACTTGAATCCATAATTTTCCTAACCCAATTAAATCCTCTTCTTAATTTTTTTTCCCATCTGTTTTGCCTGGTGGAGTAGAAAATAGTTTTGTTGCTCATACTAGATTACGAGGATTTTGTCTCCTCCAAATGTAAGCACAACTTTTTGGCCCGAAATGTACCAAGATTTAGTGTTACCATCTTCTCCAGTATTGCATTGTCTAACCACTACATTATTCCAATGTCCAGGATTCCCTTTTGAAACTAGCTTCCCACTACCATTAAACATTTTTTCGATGCTTCAATAGTATATGTGGAATCATCTTTTGGCAATGCACCTTGTTTTCCTAATATTCCTTTACGACTACTAAGACTTGCTTATGTAGTCTCGTCTTCTTATCCCAGACAATATGTGGCAATAGTAATACAAATTCTAACAATTGGAAATAGGGAGGTCACCTTGATCTAAATGTAGGTCTTGGAACAAGAGATGGAGAGCGTAAGCACGAGAGATTTCCTTCTACAATAAGATGACATACTCTTCCTGGTTTAAAAATGATGACAAAGGAGTAGATGAAGATGTATTAAGTGGTTGGTAAAGGAGGAAATAGTGTATTCAAGAGAAGCGATCCTAATGGAGGCTAGGATGCATCCGATAGATTCTATAGCTTCAGGTAAATATCATTATAAAAATAGGTTGGCAACATAATGGTTCAAAATATATCGGAGAGGTGAGCCATTTTTTGTTCAAAATATGGAAGATGGTAAAAGAGTAATGAACAAGAAGCATCTTAGGGTAATCAAGAAGAAAGGGATGGAAGATGGTAGAAGAATAATGAAGAAGAAGTAAGAAGAAGCTACTAAGGGTAATAAAGAAGTTAAGGATTCAATTGGGTTAGGAAAATTAAGGATTCAATTGGGTTTTAAGGGAAAATATATTAAAATTATTTAATTTTAATTACCAAAAAATAATTAAAAATATATTAATTAATATCATGATAAAAAATTATTATTTATATACATGTTAGTTGCCATGTTAGCAGTTGACCTTACGTGGCATATCTAGGTGGAAAATTTTAATATAAATGTAACACTAATTTGATTGTGTTAGCATTTTGGGGCAAATTGCTCTATTTTGAAAATGTTAGAGAGTATAATAGTATCAAAGATAACAATATGGGTCATCTTAAACTTTTTGGTAAACATTGCAGGGTAAATTAGACCTTTCACCTAAAAAGAACTTTAATATTTTTAAAGCCTCTCATATTCATCCTTTAACTAATAATTTAATTATGTGAATTTTTTCATTTTCACTTTTAGTATGAACCACCACTACACTATAGAGCCTAAGTAGCAATAGTGGGCTACACCATCAAATATGTTGGGACCCGTTTCCGGAGCCTAACCTTTCGGAATCAAAAAACGTGCGGACAGAATTTTTCAAAAAACAGATCTTGAAATCATAAAGCATGGGCAAACTTAAAGTCAAAAAGTGAAAAACAAAATGGGTGAAAGCGAAAGAACGGATCACAAAGCTAAAGTGGGCCAACTTCGGATCGAAAACCAAAGAAATCCAAACGCTTAAAGTCAAACCAAAACGCGTGTAGAAACCAAAGGAGGCGAAAGCTTAAGGAGCCAAAGAAATCGAAAGGCTCGGAAACAAAGAAAACAAAAACGCTTAAGAACAAAACTCTTAACTCCGACATCCGAAAATGCATACGTTAGAAAAATATTGGAAACTATAAAGACACAGTTGGTCTAAACCAATCCAAATCGGTTTTTTTTTTTTCAATATCATTCAAAGCAATTTCAATTTCAAATGGAATTCATCAATCCCACAACCTCAATTCATTTGCTTCTTCCAATTCAATTTTTCTTTTTTTTTTAACTTCCTTCAAAACAATCTCAATTTCCATTTGTAAAAATTCATCCACATTCAAACCTCAATTCATATACAAAGAGCACTTCAATAATTCAGATCAATCATCACAATCATCGGACCTCCTGTCTGGAATCCAAACACAATCAATCACATTCATATCATCTCATCCATATACAATTTACATGCCATATCCATACACAATTCC
>JAOSBK010000005.1:10648398-10668644 GCA_027568895.1 Erythroxylum shatona | reverse complement strand
TCACTATAGAAACCATAGATGCCTGTGCATGCCAATGAATTATTCCTAACCCGTCCCAATTTACTAAAATACCCTTCTCATCGGTGATAGGATGTTACATTAAGAATGTCTTTAATTCATACTACTAAGCTACAATTCCAAAGTTAAATCAAATGGTTTATAATAGTATTCAAGTTTTGAGAATTTGGGTGGCTCTTTCTTGCATAATTGATGCATATGCTTGAGACCTTTATTATGTAAGTGCACTTTATGCATATGCATGGATTTGTAGTAAGAATGCAATCATGCATGCATTCTTTAGCATGTGATACAAATATAGTTGATACAGTTCCCCTCTCTCCACCATGGTTAATGCAAAAGTGTGTGGCAGTAGCAGCATTATCCATAATCAACCAAAGCTTTATCTCTTCTCCTTTTTACCTTAAATGGGTGAAAACCTTTCTCACACAAGTACCTTTCCATCTTACTAAAATTATCTTCCTTAAAATTTTAGGGGCATTTAGTTCCATTTTTACTTTTTTAATTGTGATCTTTTACTTTGATTTCTTATTATTATTATTTTGTTAAAAAACACGCCTAAAAGAGATTTGAAATAAAAATTGAAAAAAATTGAGATTTGTAATAAAATATTGACCAAAATCTTTCTAGTTTCATCATCCTAGTTTTTGTTTTATTCTTATTACACTATTAGAGGTAATATAAAATTTCAAAATAATTTATTTCTAAATATATCAAATCTTATTCTTAAATTAATTAATTTTTATAACTATAACAAATAAAAAGTATAAATTTTTAATATAAAGAAAATTATACATGAATCTTATATAATAAAAATATATTAACTTATTCTAATTAATCAATTAAAGATGTTCATCATACCATTTAAGTCTTAAGTCCTTAAAAAGATATAATTTTGGATGCTACAGGATGAGAGGAAATGATTTTAACTTTTGAGTATCATGTTCCTATCAAAAGTACTCATGTATGATTAGTATAATTCACATCTAAAGTCAAAATATTTCTAAGACAATATTTTAACAATATTCTATTTTTATTACAAAGAAACATATTATTGTGTACTACTTAGTTAAAAAAAGAACATCATAACTAGGATAATTAGTATAAAGTATGCTTACTTTCTTAACTACTTTTGTTCATATAGGTTTAGGAATTGTTTAGCTCTTCTTAGATCTTCACTTATATAAAAATATCCTTGGCAATTAGTGTCATATTAAGAATTTTTTTTAGAAGTAACTATAACAGAGAAAATGTTTAACATAGTACATATAAGGTCTACTAATACTATGCATTATACATATCAATATTGTCTAAAACTAATAATTTGTTACCTCACTCTCTACCCTAGTTTTTATTAACCATTTTTATTGAAAATAGGCTCATGGAGACAATTGAAGGATATCAATTACATGTATATTGTAAAACATCTCAATGAAGCTTGTAATCTAGCATCTCCCTTATGTTTAGCTTATAGAATACCTTATTGAGAAGCAAATGTGTGCTCTTTTTTAGTAACGTTCTTTTGTAATTATCCCTTATGTTCCAAGGGAATTGTTATTATGTATTTCCCCAAATTCCAAATACTAGTTATTTGAGTTTTAGTTTAATTATTGTTTGAAATAAAATGAAACTAAGAAAAGAGAAAAAGAAAATAAAAAGGGGGTAAAACACCGAAATTGTTATCGGTGAAATATTACAAGAGTGGGCTTTATTTTACTTGCAAGTGGTGACCCATTAAGTGAAGATTTTTTTTTTTGGCCCATGGGTGGAGAAGAGGCTGGTGCTTCATTGCCTAGTGAGTAAGGCGGTTGTTTTATTATCTTATTAGAGAATCTAATTTATAATAAAATAAAAAAGCTTTACCACTTTTGCTTGTGATGTGTGTTGCCGTAAAAACTAAAATAAAGAAAGGTAAAAAAGAGGTCTACTCCATTATTTTGGTGTGTGAGACGACAATTGTTTGGTAAGATAATCGAGAGGAAGCGAATCATCATCGACATGTATTCGAGGTTGATGTCTCTTGGGTTTGTAGAGAGTATTAAATTGATTATGGTTTTCAATTTGTACTATAACCTATAGATAACTGTACTTGCCGTTAAGATTATTGTTCTTGGTTATTGATTATACTCTTGATTATTATAATTGATTGATTTTAGTCCGTAGAGATTAGACCATGGTTTTCCTCCTAGTTAAAAAAGGTTTTTTTACGTAAATTGTTTGTGCGTTGATTTAATTTCTTGCACTTTATTTCTCTTGTTATTATTGTTGTTATGGTTGTGGTAATTATCCCCAACAAAGTGGTATCAGAATTGTGGTTAGAGGATCCTTGTGTCAAGAAAATTACCGCTTGTTTAATTTAGGGAGGAATTAGTATGGGAAGAGAATGGTGACTAAAAAATGAACTTTTGGGTATGGAAGAGTACTATTGAGGAATTAATGGTATACAAAGTTTAGATGCGGCTTTGGAGGCAGACAAGCCGACGAGTTTGAATGATGCCAAGTGGATGTCGATGAAGAAGAAGGTGGTTGGTACAATTCAGTTGCCTATAGCTTCGAAGATCAAGTACAAACTTGAGTGAGACAAATCTGAAAGCTTTAATAGATAAGGTCCAAAGTGTATGCTTCCAAATCGTTGACTAGTATTTTGTGCTTAAGATGGGAGTTATACCAGTTGAGAATAGAGGAGGTTACAACCTTACTCAACTAACTAGTGGCCCAATTAAAGAATGCAGGTGAGAAGATGAACAATTAAGAATAAGCTCTCTTGTTGTTGGCTTCACCATTTAAGTCCTACCGACCTATTATCATGATGTTGCTTGTTAGTAAGTAGAAGATTACGTTAGATGAAGCTATGACGATATTGAGGGAGAATGAAGGGATGATAACACTTGTTAATGAAGGTTCTCCAGGTGATGGTGATCAAGCATTAGCTGCAAGGGGGTTTGAGAGAGGGACGAATTAAGAGAGAAGGGGAGGTGGCCTAAGGAGTAGATCAAAATCGCACACAAAAGACTTTAGTTATGTGGAATGTTACTATTGCAATAGGAAGAAGGGCCACATCCAAAGTCATTGTTTGAAAATGATGGAGGACTTGAAGAGTCTCCAGTTGATGTAAGAGAATAAAGGCAAGATTAAAGTAGATGATGATGGTGATTCCTCTAATGTGGTCATAGATAATGGTGATAGTGATAGAGATTTGTTCTTGGCTACTTATGGTGAGGTGAAGGAGGGCTAAGAGAGTTGAGTGTTGGATTAGGCCACAATGGTTTATGTTTATAGAGACCAAGCCTTATTTAATACTTTGCGCCAAGGTGGGGAGTATGGCCACATCAACATAGTGGGTGATAAAAATTTGAAGGTCCAAGGCATGGGAACCATGGGGATGAAGCTTGAAGATGGTATGACCCGAAACTTCTACAATATAAGGTATATGCCAAGTGCTTGTGCTAACCTTATTTCCTTAGGTGAATTGACAAAGTATGTGCATAGGTATGTTGGTAGTGGGAAGTAGTATAAAGTATACTGTAGTGCTCACTTGGTTATGAAAGGGAGGAAGGTCGACAATAACATTTGCTATATGGAGGGTCATTATATCTGAAGGGACAAAGCTGTGAAGAAGGTCCGATTCTCAGATGAGGTGGGGATGTTTGGTGATTTAGATCAAGCGAAGAATATATTGTGTATCTCCCCAAATCCCAAATACTAGTTATGTGAGTTTTATTTTAATTATTGTTTGAAATAAAATAAAACTAAGAAAAGAGAAAAATAAAATAAAAAAGGGGGGTAAAACACCAAAATTGTTCTTGGTGAAGTATTGCAAGGGTGGGCTCGATTTTACTTATAAGTGCTGGGCCACTAAATGAAGATTTTTTTTTAGCCCATGGTTGGAAGGGGGTGGTGCTTCATTACTTGGTGAGTAAGGCCGTTATTGTGTTGGCTTATTAGAGAAGCCAATTTATTATGACATAAAAAGATTTTACCCTTTTTGCTTGGGATGTGTGTTACTGTAAAAACCAGAGTAGAAGAGGAGAAAAAGAGAGGTCTACTCCATTGTTTAGTATGTCGGACTATAGTTGTTTGGTGAGATAATCAAGAGGAAGCAGATCATCATCGATAAGTATTCAGTGTTGGTGTCTCTTGGGTTTGTAGAGAGTATTAAATTGATTAGGGTTTTCAATATGTACAGGAACTTGGAGATAATTGTACTTATTGAGATTATTGTTGTTGGTTGTCGATTGTATTCTTGATTATTATAGTGGATTGATTTTAGTCCGTAAAGATTCAAACCTTGATTTTTCTCCTAGTTGAGAGGGGTTTTCACATAAATTGCTTATGCATTGATTTAATTTCTTGCACTTTATTTCTCTTGCTATTATTTGTTATTATGGTTATGGTAATTTTTCCCAATAATTGTAGTGCCAAACAATGTTGTAGCTACTACAATCCTTCAACACCTTCTATTATTATGAAACCAAAAGCTTTACATTGGTTCCCACATACTTTATTTTAGCTTATATATCTTCCATTTTCATTGGCTCTATGATATATGCCAAATCTTACTATTAATATGATTTTTGTAACATTATACTTATATTTCAAGTACGCTTAGAAGATTAGATACGATATGCTTCATTTTAGGTTTTAATTATACCTCTTTGAGGAAAAGGAGGGAATTTAAAGAAGAATTTAGTTAATTTGGAACAACTTTGGACAAAGTAAAGACAGAATAAGAATACAACACCTACACACCACCATGCTTACGTCATGTTCCATTTAAGATCATTTTATTTCTCCTTACTCACTTAACACTTAGAGTTTGAATTATTGAAAGAAAAGGCAATAGGAAAGGAGAGAGCTTTTACCTATAGTAGAGTTTGAAAGCAAAACAGAGTCATTCAAAAGCCAATTATAAGAGCAAATGATCAAGGAAAAATCAATCTTGGAAGAAGAACAAAAAATTCAATAGGATTCATTAAGAACTAAAGATTCATGATTTATGATTATGAATTCTTTGTCTTTTCTTTTTTCTTATTTTTTGTTTTTATTTATTGTTTGGTCATGAACTAATTAAGATATAGATTTAGGTGAATAGACCTTAGGATGTAATATATTGAATTGGTCTTTTAAGTTAATGAAATATCTAGTTTTCTTGGGATCTATCTATGTTCTTGTAATTGAATATATTAAAGGAATAAAAGTTGAAGGTTCAATTATTTGATTCATATATTGAGATCGAAAGATGATATGTATGATTAGATCACAATATGTATGGTTCAATTATTTTACCTTATAGAGTTTATTAATTGTATATATTCTTAGCATTAGTTGTACATATATTCTTATTAAAAATAAATTGTACAACAATTCTTATTTAATGGAAAGGATCCTCAAAAAGAGGCATCTAACCTTGACTCGAAAAATTAGAGCAAATACTGTCATTTTTGTTTATGGTTTTTTGAGTTTTCTAGTTATTTTTTTAGGATGATTATTTCTTGATCAACAACTTCTATTTAAGATTTTTGGATCTATTTTTTTAGAGAACATCTATAGAGAGCTCTTTATAGGAAAGAATTATATTACATGATAATTTCAATTTAGAACGTTTCTGAAAGGTGAAGAGCTTTGGAGTCGCATTGATGGGACTTCTCCTGCTCCTGCAGATAAAAAGGAACTTAGCTAATGGGAGATAAAAGATGCCTGGATCATTTCTTAGCTTTTAGCATCTAGAAGGCCATATAGTGAATAATTTGTGTTCCTTTGGTACAACTAAGGATGTGTGGGATTGTTTAAAGCATATTTACCATTAAGATAATAATGTAAGATGTTTTTAACTTGAACCCGAGGTCAGTAATTTCAGTTAAGGTAATCTCTCATTGAGCAATACTATTAAGGTTTGTTAACCTAGTGAGTGAATATTCTCGTATTATCTACTATAAGGTACCGAAAGAGGTGTTAGCCAACCTTTAACTGGTTCATGAAGAAAGCAGGCGAGATCAATTTTTTTATGAAACTGAGACCAGAATTTGAGACCACTTAGGTTGAATTGTTGAATATAAATCCAGTTCCTCCATTGGATGTCTATCTTGGTGAATTATTGTGTGAAGAACAAAGAATAGCTACAGAAGCTATCATAGGTGGGTCTAGGGAGACATTTGAGGTTGTCAATGTTGCTTATGCTTAGATTCCCACATTACCGGTTCCTTATCTACAAGCACTAGCACTTGCTCCAATCAGTTTACTATTACTCTAGAAATGGTACAATAAATGAATTTCATTGTGTTATTTGCTCTTAGACTGCGGGGTGAGGGTAATACTGTCTCTTCCTCTTGGTTTGCTTATTTTGCAGCAACCAATCATACATCTGACTCGTCTAATTTGTTACATAATCTATGATAGTATATTGATGCATAAAATATTCAAGTTGCTAATGGTGGTAATCTTCCAATTATGACCAATGGTGATATTAGGCCTTTTTTTGTCATGTATTTGTCTTTCCTGGACTGTCTACTAGTTTATTTTCGATTGGTCAAATTAAAATAGTGGATAATAACTGCAATGTGCATTTCTCTCATAATAGTTATCATGTGGAAGATCAAGTGTTAGGGAAGGTGATCTTGAGGAAGACTACAGTGGGAAGATTATTTGCATTGTAATTTACTGCTTCAAAAACTGTCTTTGTCTTTTATTATTATTGAAAATAAGGTTGTAGTTTAGCATAAACGAATGGACCATCCAAATGATGTGATTTTATCTCAATTAACGAAGTGTGGTTTTTTTGGTAACAAGGACCAATGTTCTACTAAAGTAAACTAGAGAAAAGTACAATCTTACCTTTCCTTACTTAAAGTAGTATGACAATACATATTTTGAGATTATATATTATAATGTTTAGGGTATTGCACCTATCATATCATATGTGTAGTATAAATATTTTGTATCATTTATTGATGATTACAATTGTTTCACATATATGTATTTCCTGTGCACCAAAGCTATGGCTGAATGAAAAAACCGACACTTGTTGGATATAATTCAATCATTCCCGTTGGGAGTCTTCAATTTCAACATGTTAGGTGGAAGCTTTGTCTACTACAATTCATTTGATAAATCTGTTACCTTCTCAACAATTACATTTTGATTATCCTTATTATCATCTTTTCGGTAAGCATCCTGATTACCATAAGTTGCATACATTTAGATGTGTTTGCTTTATTCACTTGCCTCCTTATGAGCACCACATACGGATGACAATGGTCTGGGTTAGGCCCTAGCTTGACTCATGATATCTCGGGTCTAAGCCTAGGCCCCAGCCTGATCAGTCTAAAATAGGTAGAATCGACCCGATTTATTATTTTGTTTTCAAAATTCAGAAAATGTTGACCCATTGACTTCGTACTAGCTGGGTCAGATCAACATAGCTTGGACTAATTGCCATACCTAACACCACAAATAGCTTATAGGCTATAGTTCTTCGTAAAAACGTTTTTATCTGTATTATAATCCTCTTACTAACAGTCTGCGTGTCTCCATAAATGTAATTTTTTAAAAGTATGAGTACTATTTTAAGCATTGAATATTCATTATAAGAGACATTGACTATTGCAAATCCAAATGATACAAATGTGTGACATCCAGTACTCAATATGTGATATTATTCATTAAATTATTTTTTATTGCAATTAAGTTATAATCTTTTTATAGAGTAACTGAAAAATGTTACCTCAACGATTGACTAACTATTGTTTTAGAATCAATTATAATATTTAAAAATTATTCAAAATGAAATTATAAAAAATTTAGTTAGCATCCGACTTTGAAAAAAAGAACTTATTGCCAAAGTTTTTTTAAAAAATAAAAATAAAATAAATACGGTTAATGCCTACTAATGACCTTTTATGATATAATAATAAAGATTAACTTATAAAAATAATTAAAACTAGCCTTTTCAAAAAATAATTATTAAAACTAAACGAGTTTTTTAAATCTTTATGAAAAATTTAGGCCCCGTTTGGTTCCACTTCTGTTTTTCTGTTGTTGTTTTTGTTTTTGTTTCCTGTTTTTTGTTTATGTTTTTCCAAAAAAAATGAAAACCTGTTTGGTTGATATTTGTAATATAAAAATTGGGAAAAAAACCTGTTTGGTTGAGATTTCGAATAAAAAACTGAAAACAAAAACGTGTATGGTTTTGTTATCATGTTTTTATTTTTTGTAATTATACTATTATGGGTAATAATTATAATATAATACATTATATTTTTAAATTAATTAATTATCATTATAGCTAAAATTAAATATAAGCAAATCAAATAATATTAAAAATTACACATTATTTGAAACCCTGCTTTAATATTCTTCCAACCAGATTTCGAAAAGATAGTAATTGTTCGATTTTCCTTCTTCACTTCTTCAACTATCAAGGAGATTAAATACATCTCTATAGTATCATTCCATACCCCATCTTTTTCATTTACTTCCATACAATCATTGTCATCATTCATATTGTTCAAGCCTTCTATAACTTAATTTAATAACATATAAGTGACATCAATCACAATAATACTTACAAAGTATTAAATGCTAAATATAGTTTAAAATAAACATGTGACAATGCATTATATTCCACACTTAAAAAAACATTGATTCTCTAGATTAACAAGAGATATTACATGAAGACAATAAAGTCGTGTGACAACTGTAAAAATAGGAATATACGTGAAGACAAGAGAATAAAACATTTGTTGCATGAAAGGCACGTAAATGCATTTAATGTTTCAACAGTTGCATTTAATGCATGAAAGGCACACGTAAATAGATGTCACCCACCATTTTTTTTATTTTAAAGATGAATCCAATGCTTTTTATTCAATAAACTGAAAAGACAATGAAACACTCCCTATATTACAATCACTTGATCCACAAGATTACATTCATTAAGATAAAAATTCAGATGACAAGTTTCATAAAAATCAACAAGTTTAACACCATAATGATGACACAGAGGCATATATTAGTTACTTTTTTTTACACAATCATTGGTGATAAACTAGTGATTTCAACAATGTGAAAATTGCATCATAAGTTACATGAAAAGAGGAATAAAAAAGTCACTTTTGAACTTATTTGCAATAGCTCTTTCTGGCAAAACAAGAAACAAACATCTAGGAAGTTCATCATAACTACACACTAACGCTTAATCTGAAATTCCGAACCTAGCAAACTTCTCTCCAAGACGATAACAGCAAGCAGAGGAATGGAAGTGTACATCTTGTTTTTAAAGGCGAACAGTAGTAGGCAGGGACGGAGCTACACTGGGTTCAAAGTGGGGGCACTTGCCCCCACTGCCCCCAAAAAATTTCACATGAAAAAATTATTATTTTAAGTTTTGATCCCATAAAAAAATAAAATTTTGCTCCCATTAAAATTTTGCCCCATTAAAAATAAAATTTTGACCCCACTTAAAAAAATTTCTGGATCCATCCCTGGTAGTGAGCTTGTAGTCAATGACAAGGACTTTTTCCAACGCAGGCAAGAATGAAGAGGCATATTCAACATGAGCATGATGAGCTATATACTATGTAATGCCCTCTGTACTCTCAAACGTCGATATGAAAACATGAGTGAATGCCTGATGCAGGTTCTCAATGCTCACATCAATACCCCACTCAAAAGCCTTCATGAGTTCGATGAGATTGATCCACCACCAGGGGTAAAGTCAACCTTGGTTGAAGGTCGATCCGTGATAAAGTTTCTAGTGTTCTATCCTTCTGCAGGGAGATAATTGTTTGAAGAAGTACTGTTAATACCAACAAGGATTTGTTTAGCAATATCAACTGGTTGAGGAGAAATAGCAGGTTTGGAAGGTGGTGCACTGTTTATAGTCTGGTTCTCGCTTGGAGCAGCAGGGGCTTTGTTTGCAACAGGAGCTGGAGCTTCACCACTTCCAAACAAATAGTCCAATGAACTCTGACCACCACCACTGCTGACTCCATGACCCATGTTGTAACTTCTTGTTAAACTTTGAAGATCGGAATCTAAGCGGAGGAGAGAGTGAACGACAAGACTGTTGCGTGCAACAGATACGTGCCTTTCATGCTTACAACAATATCTGTTATGTAGAAATGCATTTAATGCAAGTAGTTCAATTTTTTCTTGTGAGAAAGACATCTAACTAGATTTAGAGCCTGTTTAGTTCAGCTTTTAGATAGTGAATAAGTACTTTTTTTCACCGCAAAATTTGTTTTTAAGAAAACTGAGTGTTTGGCTATAAAATTCAAAAGTACTTTTGGCATATAAATGACTTTTTTGGAAGCTGAAATACAGCTTTTTGAGAAGCTCAAATTTTGAGTTTTTTTAAAAAATACTTTTTCAGGTAGATATTTTTCAGATCAATTAATGAACCTATTTTTAGTTCCTTTTATCTTCATAATTCCCACAATACCTATAAACACATCTTCACATTTATTTTGAGATTTATATAATATTATTTGACTTTTTATATGTTTTAATATTTTTTTGATATTAGTTTTACTTATATTATAATCCATATAAAAGATTTGATTAGATATATTTTTATTTATATTTTATATGATTTAAAATTATATAATAATTAGTATATTGTACTTTGCATATTGTTTAACATATTTTAAATAATTTTTATATGTATAAATAATTTTTATTAAAAAATAAAATATAGTTAAAATTAAACATACTTTTTATTTTTATGTTGTCAAACAGTCTATTGTATGAAGCTCTTTCAAAAAAGCTCTTTTTTAAATAATAGTCAAACAATCAACTGACTTCTTAAAAAAGCTCTTTTTAAAAAAGCTCTACTGATAAAAGCTCTACTGCTAAAAACTCTACTGATATAAACCCATCCAAACAGATACTTAACTTGATATGGGTGTTATTGGGTTTGACTTTAATCCAAACGTGGTTGTCTTGCATGAGAAGAGAAAGTTGAGGAGCTTGTTTTGGAGGGTTAGAGCTAAAATTAAAAGACAAGTGAAGAAGAAGAAGAATAATAATAGGTCTAGGTCCACTTTTAGTTTTCGCTGCGGTCCCTTCAGTTATGCTCTCAACTTTGACACTGGCAACTTTGGATTTTTCTACTGAATCTGCTCGTCGTCTTTGTCGTCATCTTTAGGCAGTAGCTCTCAAAGTTTTCAAGTTCTGATCAAGTTTTGTAAACTGAAGAGTAGCTATATAATTTACATAGTAGCATGAAGACTGATAACTACCTTTGCATCTTAATTAAGACAACTTATCATTCTAGTAGTAATAAAATTAGAGAAATCGTAGAAACAAATAGAACAAATACCAAGAGATACGAAAACACACCCAGATAACAAATGCGTGAAACAGAATAATGATACAATACAAGAAGAAGCAGTAGAAATAAATACAAACCTGAACCGTCGGCAAGACTTTGAAGATGTTGAAGTCGCCCCAAAGAGATAACTAGTTTTGATGAAAAAACAACTGGTTTTTGTGTGTTAGGGAAACATTATTTTCTGTTATCAAATATTACGGAAATATAACTTTTTCATTTTCATAAAACTATTGTAGTTTTTTATTTTTGAAAACAGAACAATAAAACAGTAAAGAACCGTTTTAAGATGAAGTTTCCTTTTTTGTGCAAACGAGGAAAAAAAAAGAAAAGAAAACAAACGAGACCTTAATAACGATTTTACGGTAAATTTGATACGTGAGCTTCTTTTTTCACACCTGAATATAATAGTTGCACTTTGGTGGCTTCTTGTTTGTTTTGGCGTTTATATCATAAACCCCGTTGAGTGGCTCAAAACGACACGAGACGAACCCCAGTAGGTATAGTCTCCTCCGTTTCACTTGAGCCCTACCGACACGCTGTATCCTTTCACCTAAAAACTACACACTTAAACCCTACCGACCATCTGAAACCTTCACCGACGATAAATGGGAAAAAAAGGCAAGCAACCACAGCATCCTTCGAAGTCCACTGACCAGCTTCTTGAAACCCTGGGGGACTTCACCAGCAAGGAGAACTGGGACAAATTCTTCACTATCCGTGGTACCGATGACTCCTTTGAGTGGTATGCCGAGTGGACTGAAATCCAGGAATCTCTCATTTCCATCCTCTCCGGTGGTCGTGTCGCCGCAGGCGATGATTCATATTCTTCGTTGATTCCGCCCCGAATTCTGGTCCCGGGTTGCGGCAATTCGCAGTTGTCGGAGAATTTGTACGATGCGGGGTTTAAGGATGTTACGAACATTGATTTCTCGAAGGTTGTGATTTCGGATATGTTGAGGAGGAATGTGCGTGAACGACCCGGTATGCGGTGGCGCGTCATGGATATGACCTCCATGCAGGTGTGTGATTTTGTGGATATGCTAAAGTTTGCTTCTTTTTTTCCTCATATGTGAGAAATTGGCGAAATTGAGAATGTAAGAGTGATGTACGGTGCTTGGCATGATTTTCGCTTTATTATGATAATGTTAACCAATGGTTGGTATGTATGTGGCAGTTTGAAGACGAGGCCTTTGATGTGGTTATTGATAAGGGTGGATTGGATGCTTTGATGGAACCAGAACTTGGGCCAAAGCTTGGTAGCCAGTATCTGTCAGAGGTTTGTTGGGTTTTCGTTTGAGCTTATTTTTAATTATTCAGTGATATGCTTTAGTTAATCAACTTTGGTGTTTAGTGTTCGAAGCAAATTGTCTGTTGTTATATGTCAGGTCAAAAGAGTTCTGAAACCTCATGGGAAGTTTATTTGCCTTACACTTGCAGAGTTTCATGTTCTAGGTACTTCTTTATCCAAGTTTCATCAATTTTGTTTCACGTGCTTTTGCTTATTTTTAGTTTTAAAATGCTTGATAATTCACTTTAAATTAGTTGTGAGGTGAAATACTAAGAGATATATATTCTTTTTGTTTCACATTTCCACTGAAATACATTTGACATAGATTTTAGTGATTGATCTCAACTGATACAAGTTCTCTTCCATTTCAGGTTTGCTATTACCTAAGTTCCGGTTTGGTTGGAAAATGAGTAGTTATGCAATACCACACAAAACATCCAGTAAACCAAACCTTCGCACCTTTATGATCGTTGCTGAAAAAGATACATCTATCGTTTTGCACCAGATAGAGTCATTGATCGATCATTCATCCCTTGATTGTGGTGGAAATCAGGTATTAAAACTGATTGCCTTGTCTGTGATAAAAAATTGGATACTTTGTTTGCAGTAAAGTGAAAGTTATCAGGCACTTAGGTAACCCTAAGACTGAGACTTTACTGTCTAATAATTGGACATTGTTATTCATTCTTATATTCCATAGTTTGTTAACTTTGTATAAGAATCTTGGTATAGACATCCCACTGCTTGCTTCTTACTATTTTAGGCTTCTGGTCTCCTTGAAGCCTTTGATAAAGAGAATCAAACACGTAGAGAATATTCCAGTGGTTCTGATATATCCTACTCTCTAGAAGATCTGCAACTAGGAGTCAAAGGGGAGTTGACAAAGCTTAGCCAAGGTTGCCGGTGTCAGCTTACTTTGGGGGGGCAAGGAAGTTCCCGGTTTTGTTACAAATCTGTCCTTCTTGATGCCAGGGAGGAGATGGGCCCATTTTCTTATCCATATGGGGTTTTTATTGTGCCTAAGGTATGCCCAATATATCTTCTCTTTGGATGCACTAAATAGCGGAATTATTGATGTTGTCAGACTAAATTTCTGATTGTTCTAAAAGAAAAGATAACTTCTTTGCAACATTTGGAAGAACTGTCACAACTACCATTGGATTGATTTACATCCTTTGGACGTGGTTTGCAATCCTTGGATGCATTAGCAAATATGCTTATGTAATTGAAGCAAATGATCTGATACCTTCTTCTGTGGTCGCTCATTGATATTTTGGATTGAATATACATGTACGTGCATAGATGTGCCTTCATGACATAGTTTAGTTTTAGTATTGAAATTTTACAATGTTTTAAACTTATGCAAGAACAATTGATTTGGGAAGTACCTTTTCTTCTCTTTGAAATACTTAACTGGATCTTAGATTTCAGAATCGGGCTCATGAATGGCTCTTCTCTTCAGAAGAAGGACAATGGATGGTTGTTGAAAGCTCAAAGGCTGCTCGTCTAGTAATGGTATTCTGGGATATTATTTGGTCTCTGTCTGTTCCTCTAGATTTAACTTCACCATAGCTTCTAACTAAAATCTTGTGTGCTGAGTGAAGGTTATACTGGATAGTAGTCACATTATTGCTAGCATGGATGATATCCAGGTAATTCTCTTTGTTTTTCACTCATTAAAGTGAAATGCTTTCTGATTTTACCAACAAACACTTGCTGCAGATTTGTGGCATTATTATCTGATATTTGTTTATTTTTCAGAAAGATTTATCTCCTCTTGTTAAAGAGTTGGCTCCTGGAAAACATGATGATGGAACACAAATCCCGTATGTTACTGTTTGAAAATTTACATTTAATGACGAGTTTAGGAATGGGAAACTCCTTGATTTATATGCTGCAACTAAGTGTTTCTCACATTTCTTCAACCTTGTAATGTTATCACAGCTTCATGATGGCAAGTGATGGGATCAAACAACGAAATACTGTTCATCAGGTTAAAGATGTATCTCAGTTCTAATAGGCTGCCTTAATCTTTAATGCACTATTTGGAATCTTGATCCTTCTTCCTTTTGATAGTATATTGTGAACTTGGATCTACTTAATGCTTGTAGTAAAAATTTCTCAATATTTCTGTATTGGATTATTGTTGTTTGAATTCTGTAGGTTATATCTCCCTCCACTGGGCCTATTACTGTTGAAGATGTTGTTTATGAACATGTTGATGTTGTTGTCAGTTGCCTTTTACCATCCAGAGATTTAATGTTCCGTCGTCTTGTCTTCCAAAGATCTGAGGGTTTGGTGCAGTCTGAAGCTCTTCTCTTAGTAGATGAATCTTCTCAGAGAGTTACTGAAGTGGAGGGGAAAACTAGATCAACAAAATCGAAGAAAAGGGGAGTTCGGAAACAAAACAAGGGTAACAGTTCACTTATATACTTTCACTCTTAATATCCTCCGATCCTTAGTGATTCCTTTTAAAACCTCAGGTTAATCTTTCATCCATTCTTTTGAGTTGTGTACTTCATTAGTTAGCCTTGCTTAAATATTTTTTTTTTTATGTAAAAGACTATCCATGCTGATATCTATTTAGATGAAGTTATCTTCTGTTATCAAACAATTGCAACTGAAAAATTTGTATTTTATATTTGTATTTACTAGATCGTTTGTTGCTGTCAATTTGTTCTCAAAGTCAAAGTGGTTTGCTAAAGCTTTCAGATTGAGATTTGTGCATATATGGCCAAACAATGTGTCGCTGCATAATCATTTTGTTGTTCATCATTTTTATATATCTTCTTTTTTCCCCTGTAACTCAATACTGTAGATTCAAGCAAGGAGGTGAAGGTTTATCACGATTACCTGGCTAGTTCATATCACTTGGGGATTCTCTCTGGCTTCATGTTGATTTCTTCTTATTTGGAAAGTTCAGCATCATTGGAAAGAATGGTAAGATCGGCTACCTTTTCCCATTTCTTCTTGTGTTTCAGAGGTTACTATGCTGCAATATATGCAAGTCTCTTTCTGATGTAAATGGTTTATGTCCTTCCATCTGGACTCCAAAGTTGACCAGAGCCTTTGGTAAATGAAGCAAGGGGTTCTGAAATATGACTTCCAAGTTTGGTTGGCCTGTAAAAGTCAAAGAAGTTTGTTTCTGTGGTTACAAGTGCTTTTCTCAGTGAGAGCAGGGTCATTATTTCGAATGTTGATGAAGAACTTAATCTTTGTCTTTCTCAGGTTAATGCAGTTGTTGTAGGCCTTGGAGCTGGTTTGCTTCCTATGTTTCTGCACCAATGTATACAATTTTTGAACGTTGAGGTAAATGTAAACTTTAAAACCACCCCACAAATCCAACAAAGGGTAATGGGGATGAAAGATGCCTTTTTTTTCTTTTTCATTCTGATAGAATTGGTTTGAGAAATTATGAATTTGACAGGTGGTGGAGTTAGATCCTGTGATACTTGGTATTGCAAGGGACTACTTTGGTTTTATTGAAGATAAAAATTTGAAGGTAATTTATGCTTTACAATTTAATGGCTACCTTTTTTCCATGAACTTCCCCATACCATAAGGTAGGTTTAGTTCAAAAAAGGCTCATAACTTGGAACAATGTATCAAGCACTTTTACTATTTTAAATTATTTTGGTTTAGAATGAGTTTGAGTATGAGAGTTTTACCTGGTGTATTATTAACAAAAGATCATTTTGTTGAGATCAATGATGTCTTGGAGACTCAACTGCTATCTTCCATATGGTTGATATTTGCTTTAGTTTATGACCAGCCATTTTGGATACAAGTAAACTGGATCAGATGTTACTTTGTTTAAATTTTACAATTTGGATGCTGTCTTTTATTGTTATAAGTAGGATAGTATTAATTATCCCAAAGAAGAGTTTTGGGGGTTTGGACAGAACATAAAACCCCAAAACTCTAATTTACATTTCTTATCTGTAAGCTTGAGGGGTTAGTGGCATCAGTAGGATATCTTGACATCCACAAATTTAAAATTCTGTTCACTGTTTATAAGCCTTACTCGATTATTCCTTGGCATTGCAGGTGCATATTGCTGATGGAATTGAGTTCATCAGAGATTTAAAAAAGTTTGCAGCACATGATAAAATGAAAACCATTCATGAAAATGGGGATAATTCTTGCACTACATTGCCTTCTCCAAATGAAAGTGGTATAGTATCCCCATCAGAAAGTAATGGGATTGACATAATTGTAATTGATGTGGACTCATCTGACTCAAGGTAGATAAAACTATTATATATAATTGCTTTTGGATGCATCTCCAATCTGAAAAGTTCATGTTGCTCCTTTTTGGCTTGGTTATGAACAGCTTTGGAATGACATGTCCGGCTGCAGATTTTGTTGAAGAGTCATTTCTTCTGACTGTGAGAGATACCCTTTCCAAGCGAGGTCTATTTATTGTTAACTTGGTCTCTAGGTCCACAACTGTTAAAGATATGGTTATTTCAAGGATGAAAGCGGTAAGGACTGAGAATCCTTATGTTGCTTGTTTTCGTATTTGAAAAGAGGGTTTTTCCACTTTGATAAAACAGAAATACGAATATAAAAACAACGTTGCTTGAATTTGGACGTGCCACTTAACAGAGTTATCGTTTACGATATTGGCTTTATTTTCAATTGGAATATGAACCCCCCTCACTTCTATTAGATTTTCTTTATAGATTTATGCATTGTATTTTCAAGAAAGTATACAAAATCTTTATGTACTCTTCTTCAGGTCTTCAGCCACCTCTTCAGTCTTCAGCTTGAGGAAGATGTCAATATGATTCTTTTTGGTCTTTGTTCGGAACCATGCGTAAGGGATGGTTGCTTCCTGGCGGCAACAGATCGGCTGGGGAAACTGTTGAAGCTGAAGCACCCTGAAATATCTCAAAACATTGTAGATACTGCAAAAAAGATAAAATGTGTACAATGAAAGACATTCTCGGTTTATTCCAGGTTGAAACTGTGGCATTTTGTTCATGGACCATGTATATTAAGCATTGGGCTATACATTATTGGTTACGAGAACAAACTAAAAGGGGAATAAACTTTTGTTGGGATGTAAGTTGTAGATCGTTGGTGCATGAAAATTAGAATTAGATACTGAATTAATTCTACTGGAAATATTTCCCAGATACAAGAACATTTAAGAGAGGAGAGAAAAGAATAGCTTAGACAGGGTGAAGAAATTTCATTCCCTTATTACGCGAACAATGTTA
The DNA here is from genome assembly GCA_027568895.1 of Erythroxylum shatona. Lineage (NCBI taxonomy): Eukaryota > Viridiplantae > Streptophyta > Magnoliopsida > Malpighiales > Erythroxylaceae > Erythroxylum > Erythroxylum shatona. Next base: position 10,650,784 of record JAOSBK010000005.1, on the reverse strand, counting down.
ATAGAACTGGAAAGCATCGAATACATGAGCATTGTTTATTCTTTAGATGATCAAAGTATGGTGCATTTAAGTGTTATTGGTATAGTGTCATGTCCCATCTTCTTTCTTTCAAACTTGGCTTTCCGAGATACTTTGTTGCTCCTTTATCAGCAACAATTTTCTCTTCCTTTAAGAATTTTGTTTATAAGTTTGATTCAAAAGATCTTCTCTGTAGCTTGAAAAGAGGAGTGGCATTTTTAAGTTAGATTTTATATACATAAAATATAGAGTGAATGGCTCAAGTTGAGGTATTTGAAGTATGAAATGACAGTCATAACTTGTATGCTACCACCGCTATTCTTTCCATCTCATAAAGTTGATGATACGATGGGAAAGTTTATGAGTAATTCTTCTGTGAAAAGAATGATGTTTATATGATTGTAGTTTAAGGAGTATTCACTCTTTTGCGTCGAATTCTCTTTTAAATCTGCCTTTATCAGTTTGTTGCTTCACTCTATGCTGAGCGCTTTTTGGATAAAAATTTGTTACTACTAAAGTTGTCTCTTTATCCTCCTAGTTAGCAATTAAGACCTTTTGAGTCTCCCATAAAGTAAGGGATACATGTAGAAGGGGGATAATCATACACAATTTTAAATGGTGTTGAATTGGTACTTATGTAGCATGTTGTATTATACTACCATTTAGTTGAAGTAGTCCAACTGACTCATTTGTATGGAGTATCACAACAAAAACACCTCAAAAAAGGTTTTCAGTATCTTATTGATTGCCTGTATTTGTCCATTTGATTGAGGGTGATATGTTGTCAAAATTTTCAAATTGAATCCTTGTAGTTTAAAGATTATTTTGGCTAAAAATTGCTTCGGAACAAACCGTCTATATCACATACAATTGCTTTAAACATCTCAATGGGGGTTAAAAATGTGTTCAATGAATAATTGAGTCATTTCAAGAACAAAAGAAGGTGTTTCATGGCAATGAAGTTTGCGTAATTATGGAATCTATATACATATCAATATCACTAAGTTACCTTAATAATGACAATCCTTCAATGAAAACTAGGCTAGTATCCCTTTAATATCTATAGGCAGTAGTTGAAGCAAAATTGGGTAAACTGATGTATTGTACTTATTTCTTTGACATGTTAAACATTGTTTAAAGTAACTTCACATATCTTTAGCCATTCCCTTCCAATAATACATGTTTTGTTGTCTTTTTGTAGTATTTGATATCTTGACCCCTTTGTGCCCCCATCATTCCTTATTAATTTGTTTTTAATTCTAGGTTAAACACCAGTAGCCTCCCTTTCCACCTTATGAACTCCTCTCTCCATTCACATGCTTTAAACTTCACCCCTTTCTTTAACCTTGTGATAAAATTTCTAATAGTAAATATCCTTTTCCCAATATTATTTAATGTCCTCCATCGTATTAGTGTGTACTTAGGAAAAATTGAGAAGATAAACAGGTCAGTGCTAATAACCCTTAAGAGTGCGTCTACTGTAACATTTTCCTTACCACTCTTATAATATACTTCAAAATCATATCCAAGTAGTTTAGGTAATTGTGTTCATTGGAAAGGAGTGAATACCCTTTGGTCCAATTCAAGCTCTTATGGTTTCCCATTCAGATATAACAACCTTAATCAAAACTAAAAATTCCTTCTCATCAATGAACAAACTTTGGTACTTAGCAGCTAAAACCTTGCTTATTGAAACTATAGGGGCTTATCTTGTTGCAAAATCGAACCAAATATCATTCCACTAGCATTAGACTTAAATATAAATGGTTTTAAAAATTGTTGATGTACTGGCTCTTTTGAGATCATCAAAGGCTTATTGTGACCTTATGTCCTAATTCCAATTGGCCATGTTTGTATTTTTAACATTTATATTAAGATCTTAGCCAATTTTTCATACATTTTAATTAAAATGTAATAGTAATTGGTAAGATCAAGGAGTCCTCTCAACTCTTTCAGAATTCTCGATATTGACCAATTTATAATAGTCTTCACCTTTTGTAATCTGTTGTTACCCTATTTTTAGAGATAAAGAGTACCTAAGATAATCTATATGTCTTGCTCTAACAATACATTTTCTTCCCTTAACAAACAATTGATTTTCTTTAGGTACCTTTATGGTTCTATAAATATGCTCCAGATGTTATTGGCAAGAGCTATGGTAAATCAAGATATCATCAAAAAACACTAAGATAAATCACCTTAGGAAATGTTTAAAGATTTCATTCTTAAAATTTTATAAGGATCAAAGAGCGTCATGTTAGAATAGTTAGCGCGTTTTGTTGGACCCCGATTTTTTTGAGTGAAAATAAGAAATATTCAAAAGTAAATGTGTTGATTGAAATAGAGTTGAAAAACAAGAACTAAAGAG
>JAOSBK010000005.1:10624060-10641360 GCA_027568895.1 Erythroxylum shatona | reverse complement strand
AACTGTTACCCACGAGCTTTCAAGCTCACCCCCTTCCTGTCCCCACCTCCAGGTGATGAGCAAGAGATGGAGTGAAAAAGAGTCAAAGAATCACTCCCAATTTGCTTATGTTGTATTTTGAGTTAGTTTTGAAAAACACAAGGCTTTAGTCACTTTTCAAAAATTTGCAGTTCATGTAACTTTTGTATTTTGAGATTTCAGACTATGTTGTGTGTCGCTTGAAAGGCCATTATGGTGTTGTAAAACCCTTTGTTTTGAGGGTATTGAAATGTGAATGATGAAATTAGTTTTATGTAATGTATTAAAGAGTATGATGAAGCAAAGATATGAGAGTCTTATGATATTTCCGCAAGAGTTTGACTTCGCATTCAAGAATAGGATCCAACATTAAAGTAATAAGTTTATTTTGATGTTTGATTGTTATGGGCACGCCACCCTTGTGGGATGATGCCTAATAAGAGTTTTTGGCAATAACCCTATGGGTTTACGCTCACGCTTCAAGATTTCGCAAGAGTTGGGTCCCGAAAACGGTGTCCAACATTAGGCTCCTATAGCATGTTTACAGAATGAAAGTTTTCCCATGAAAACAGTGATGCCAATGTTTAATAGCCTTAATCAAACCTTAAAATTACTTCTCATAAGTGGACAATCCTCGGTGCTTATTAGCTAAAACCTTACTTATCTAAGCTATCAAATGTTACCTTGCTATAAAACAAAAAATAATTATCATTCCACTAGCATCATACTCAATTATAAATGGTTTTGAAAAATCAAGTAATGCAAAAATATATGTTGATGAAATGGCTCTTTTAATATCATTAATGGCTTGTTATGACCTTATGCGTCAATTCCAATTAGCCATGTTTTTTATTTCTAACTTTTATATTAAGGGCATGGCTAACTTTCGATAGCACTTAATATAATTGTAATAATAATTGGTTATGGTTAAGGAATGCTCTCAACTCTTTTACTGTTATCGGTGTTAGCCAATTTAGAATAATCTTCATAAGTTATGATTTGTTACTACTCTTTTTTCATAGATAGAGTATCTAAGGTGATCTATCTTTCTTATTTTGAAAACTTATTTGTTGGTTAGGCTAAAAGACATAACCAAGAACTCATAGTGGCCTTCATGAGTTCTAAGTGTTGTTTTGGATATGTATTTAGGGTGCATCCTTATCTGATTATATCTTGATCTTAACTCCAGCTTAAAGTGTGAACTAAAACTATGTAATTCATCAAATAATTCTTTAATGAAGGGAATTAGAAACTTGTCCTTGATTCTTTGCTAGTTCAAATTTTAGTAATCTATATATATATTCTCTAAGAATTATCCTTCTTTTAATAAGAACTATTGTCAAAGAATAGTTTCCAATGCCATGACAAATGAATCCCTGCTTCATTAGCTTTAGACTCATTACTTAATCACTTTCTTTTACAGCTTTAATATTGATAAATCCTAATATAGATCTTGTGATCTGGCCTTCTTCTTAAAGGCCAACAGTGTGGTTCTTGAAAAATATAAGCATACTCAATCAACACCACATTGTGATCTTAATAGAAGTATTTAATTGATCCCTTATTCATTTTGATCTTTTGTAACTAACACTCAATTGGATTTGTCACTTATAACGTGTTGTCGACACCCACCAACCGTTGTATTATGAGTATCATATCATATGTTAGTAGTTAATTACACTCCCTAAATAATCTAGGTAAAATTCATGCAATACTGATTGCAGTTTAGCTTTAACTCTTCAAAAAATGTGATTTCAAAGGATTTTATCTCATAGACATCACACTTGCTCTTCTTAATCACTTCAACTTTCACAAAATTATAGATGCTCCCATTATCTACTAAAATGTACATTGTTTCCTTTTGATATTCCTAATGATCCTCATTTGTTTAAACTCTCACGCTCCTTTAAGTCCTACCATGGCCTCTATAGAAATATTGGAAATGATGATATGCTTTATAACTTTTTCTCCTACTAACTCTTCTTCTTTTATCACAGTCCCTTCCCCTCCCTCCACCATGTATAAATGAGATTGCTTCTCCTGGTACTTATGGCCCAATACATACCTCTCATCACATTAGGTGTAGAGACCCTTAACCATTTTTTCATCAAATTCTTTACTACTATCTAACCTTGATACTCAAATCTATGATCCAATTTGTTGACTTGATTATTGACATAGGTAGTAATCTCTACGATTAGTTAGTCTTTGTTGTAATAGCTTTTGGAGATGTTCCTTTCACCAGAGAACCATTGCTTGGGCTTCCCACATAATGGAACGATTTGATGCCCCCTCTTTTGATGTGTTGGGAGCTCAATTTGACTACTAACAAAACTTTTTGGTTCTTAGCAAGTATATAAGCTTCTTAAAGGGTGTTTGAATTAACAATAACTGTGGCTTAAGCCCTTTTAAGAAGAATCTCGTTAGACAATTTTTGGGTCAGTAATGATAAGCCAAAAACTGCTCACATTTGTATGGCTATACCTTCATATATGCTCCATCAAATGCGTAAAAATCGAATTTGTTCAACTTAAACGGTGTAAAGTAGTCACATTCACCAGACATTCTCCTTGCTTCATTCATTCTCCTTGCGTTTCCACACAAGTTCTAACGTTTTCTTCGATCCCCGAATTCCTTTTGTCGTGGATGCTATTCTTGAACCGATAATAAATGTTCTGGTAAAATTTTCTATTAAAAATATTTCCCAAGTACAAGAACAATGGAGAAGACAAAAGATTGGAAGAAACGAACAAACTTAGAAGGAAGGAATTTCATTGTGCTATTGCCCAATTGGAGCCGTTACAAAACGAACTAGGAAAGCACCTAATGCATAAAAGACGCGTGACTATATTCAGACGAAGGAATTTCTGTCATGTCTATCTTTGTTCTTTCTTTTAAATTGGCTTATCACGATTAATTCTGCGTTTCACTTTGCTCCATACGTACAGTTACTACTAAATACCCGTACTCAAACTTTATCTGATGAAATCAGCTAGATGACGAGCCTTCAATTTCAACGCTCCATTCATAATCAAAGTCAAATGCCCAAACCTACAGCGTTTATGCAATGCCATCGCTACTCGACCACTCACTCTTATTGAAATAACGGTAACTGCACACTCTTCTCGCTTGGTGGATCTTCATGACTTCATCTTGGGAAATCATCCATCGCATGTGTTGGACTTAGTCTAATAATAAAATTAAGGATAAAATCGTTGGTCCACCACCATGCTCTTCATACCTTTCTTTCACTGTGATTTCCATAAGCTATTATTACTAGACTTGGACTTCCCTGACTAGTTCTAAGTTTGGAAGGTTATCAATTCTCCATTATAAGTAATGTATTTTACCTTTACACAAGTGGTTACAATAAAGGAGTCTTTTGCTGGAAGCCAACAGAGGAAAGATATGCTTCTATCTACCCGATGACAAGTTATGGCCTCAAGGGATCAGAATGTGTTCAATAACACATTATCTGCAAGAAGTTGGGGCCAACTGCTTGCGAGGAAATTAACTTTATAAGCTTTTATTGGAAATTTCAAGCTTGTAAATTTACCTCGATTACTTCTTGCAATGGACGTACTAATTTCATCCGGGAAGGATGTTTACATCAACTGCTTCATGGCTTGTAAATATGACATGGATAATATATGGTGAGGTAACTCCCAACCCCATAGCCAACCCAGGAGGAGATGAACCGCGGGTGAAGTTGACAACTTAAACGAACGCCCACCACTAAACTAAAGCCTTTGCCGTGAGTGGAAAAGCTTCAAATAAAGCGATATGTTAATATGTTACAGAAATAGCATCGACTGGTGACTTCAATACTCAGAGAAGCCAACATTTACTGGTACGGCACATCTTGCCTCAACAGCCAATGTCTTAACTATGCCATGACATGGGTCACCTCCAAATGCAGCATTTGAAATTGCAACTGTACATTCATTTTGTCCCAGGCAAGCCTGCAAGGACACAAAAGACACAGGCGTAAGCCAACACTTATATAAAAAAGCACTGCAACAATGTAGACTATTGTTCTCATATCTTTACTAACTCCATTATATTGGGTTAAATAAACTAAATACATACCCTATATTGGCATTGCAATTGCCAACATATTGCCAAGAAACAAAAAATCATTGACAGCAAATTAAGTGGAAATTAACAAATCTCTGCAGGCAAGGGCTGCATTTTCTTCCAATTTTATAAGGCCATATATATATATATATATTTGTTCTCATTTAGCTTCAATTCCACCCCAAGAAGTAGAAAAAATACACAAATGGTAAGATAAAAACCAAATAAGCATGCCAGGTTGTTGATGGTATCAGCATTGCATAAGTTTGTTTACATTTTGGACATGAGTTTTAATTCACTCACCTTAGACACCAGAAACAATGAATTCGCAGCATGACAATTGCCTCTAGAAAACCTTCTGCAACTTCCTTGGGGAGTTCCATAGCTAGCAAATTCTATAGAAGATACAGTAAACCCATCCTGACACTTCAAGTGCATTTCTGGTGTAAGTTCAATCATCGAAATATTTCCCTCAATAAAATCTGAATGGGACCATTTCCCAAGAGGTGGATAGTGAGATTCTGAAACTTGTGAGCAGACCACTTGGGTTGAACGTGTTTTTACTGATATATCCAACGGATTACCTCCAGTTTCCTCAAAGATGACAAGTAAGTTATTTGATTCCTGTAACCATGCACGTGGAACATGATACCTGGAACAAATGGCAAACAATGACATCAACAACTTCGAGACAGTAAGCACATGCCCATAGATTTAAGATCAAAATCAATCTTAGTAGAAGACTACCAGATTTGAGTAGGCTTCCCACAATTTGTTCTGCATTTATCCGAATAGTACGCTCCACGATAGTCACAATATCTTTGACATCCTTTTTCCGGAGCAACAAGGGTCCAGTATCTTCCAATATGGTGACCATTGACCCAAGCCTGACCCTTTCCCATGCTTTCCAGATCAAGAGCTACTGGATCAGCACCAGCTGGTGCATCAAAATATGTCTGCAAGTATTGTGAATCATGACCACTAAGGAAAGACCAGCATGCATTGATTCTTGATAGGTTCTCAGGAATCAGTACTTCTTCAAACTCTCATGCATTGATCCGTGATAGTTCTCAGGAATCAATATTACTTCAAACTCTATCCGGTTTGTTATACAAGAAGCCAAACTATTTTGCAAACATGTTTGTAAAAACTAATCAGATGAGTAAGTATTCCAACTTAAAGACAACTTGATTCAAGGACAGGATTCTACAAGCTCAATTTCCTATAGAAATAAACAAAAGCACTTGGCTGAAGCTTGTTTCATTGCTTACTGAACCAGTTTAAATAAGCAACTTAGCATGTTGCAGAAAAGGTAATTCCTAGGAACTTAGTTCTTTGCATGCAAATCACATTATTCATCTAAAAGGCTCCATGGTCATCAACAAAATCCACAAGAATTTTGATAACTGTAATTGTTCAGAACTTTTTCATTGCCTCATCCCATTTTGTTAACCATGCTTACCCCAAAAACTCACACCAATCGTACCAACTTCAAGTCAAAACAATGGGTTTCAGTTTTCATGCACAACTTAAAGAGGTCAAATAAAGTTGCTGAGTTGATGAGATCTATAATAGCAAATTAAACAAGGCCGTACGATACAAGTGTCTGTAATGTCATTACAGTAACCAGAAAAGTGTAACATTATCAACACAATAGTTATTAAGTTTTAAAATTTGGAATTACCTTGTACCAGGTAAAAGTGGATGGAACAGCATCAGGTGTGAAATCAGTCCACTCTGCTTGTTTTTCATCATTTATGGAAAAAATTTTCAGGAATTCTCCCTTAAGGCCAACCTAGAAACAAGTAGATAAAACTCATGCCAAACAACAGAATTTTCTATTTATGGGAAGAAAAGAGAAGAAAAGCAGCTACATTTCCTTAATAGAATCTGATCACATTAAGGTGTTAGTGTAGGCAAATATAGTGGAATTCAAACATCGAAGCATGTATAGGATCTTTTATTTGGCATGTAGATATATCGGCTGGCATTAAAGCAAGCCAATTTTCATAAAATTTTGAATTTGAATAAATTTATTAATACATGGGCCATGTTGCCATTAGGGACTATACTCACTAAATGCAAGTAATCCTGCTGAGTAGTTGTCAAATCAACTATATTTATTGACTATGACTCGGCATGAGTTAAAGAAAAAGGAAAGATAGGCAACTATTCGTTTTACTTGATTTAATAAAATTGAAAGGATCAGATATACTTGGTAGGTCCATAATAAGTTTGAGAGGTCTATATCTCCATTTCTGAACCCAGTAAGCTCAGCGCGGCCTTTGATCCCTCCCCCATCTTTCTCCAGAAAGGCCCCATAGTTCTATATCATCAATTTAGAAGAACAATGGTAAGGATCCAAATAACATAAAAGAAGAAAAAGAAACAGAGGTGTCATACCTCATAATTTCTTTTATTAATGTTTAATTACATAGACCAAATATGCAGGAATCTTGCCACTGCCGGTAAAGTAAGGCCTAGAACCATGAAACTCTCAAAAAGTAATTTCAAAGCAGAGTTCAAATTTGGTTCAGTATCCACTGGATGCAAATTGAAGTGCTGACTTTACTCCAGTGGCAAGATGTTTCACAATATGGATACTTATGGTAAAAACTAGGTGAAATGAGATCCAGTGCCTTTTCCATGCAACAAGCCTGACAAGAGTACACAATTTCTAGTGTAAAGCGTATTATTGATGCTACATGAATGGATGCTAGATTTGTTTCCTAAATTACAAGCCACCAGTATTCAGATTTCAGAGAGAGAATGAGAAACATATGGAGAATCTGTACATCTTCTTTTTTCTGTATAGTTTTAAGTATATGATTCACCTGCCTACCTCTTTTTAGTATCTAAATTATTATAGTATAAGATTCAAATGCACCAAGTCTAAGTCCAAGCCTATGATACCGTGCCGAGAGGACAGTTTTGATCATTAAATTAGCTAGCATCTTCAAGAGCAACTAAATTTAACCATTAGATGAAGGGTATTATTGCTTATAGACTAAAGGAAAAAACTTATGTACCTGCAAACCAACTGTCTGAGTCAACAACACCAAATTGTTGTATCCGCTCTGAAACTGAACTGGCTGCATCACCTTGACCCAATGACCAACCACACTACCTAGTCTCCAGAAACACAGCATTGTTAGCCCATGGGAGAGTTTGACATCACAACACTAAAAAGACAAGTATGATAGATAAACATGGTGTTCTGGAAATAATAGTCTTTCCCTCTTCTGCTTTCTGTCAACAAAAGAAAGCAACTATGATACCACAATCCACAAATGTTGCAGCATCATAAAATTAAGAATCACCCATGATGTAGCATCTCAAATTTTGCAACAAATATACCAAGTGGTATATTTCTTAAGAAAAATCAAAAATATCTGCAGAAACATAACATCGATGCTTAAACCTTTGCCATCAAACAGGCTGGCATCATTTAAAGATCGATACAGACTACTTTCTTTACTTTGTGGCAAATGAAAAAACTTATGATGCAACTTTGAAGGGTAACAATAAAGTACATAGGCAGTATAAATTGGCTTCAACTGTTTTTTAACTGTTGATCAATCCTGCTGCCATATGACATCAAACTGTGAGCAGTTCAAAACAGATCAGCAGGGCAGGGTCGTTGAATATTTGCACCTTTCCTGCATTTCAAAATTCAAAGGGCCTAGCAATATTTTTGTATAGCAGACGTATTGATATTCAACTTCTACCAAAGAAAATATCAATTCGCATTTACATTACCAAAAATTCTTTCCTATTTAGGATTGCAAACTTGACAAAGATATCATTTCTAAATATAAAAAAAAAACTTGGCAAAGATGTTCACATAACACCCAAAAACAACTACAATAACAAAAAAAAATAAAGAGAAGGGTAAATGTTTGATAACAAAAAAGATGCAAAGATGAAGGAAAAAAAACTAAACCAAGTGTGCATAGTGAAATGGACTGTGCACCACTGAAAAAATGTCTTACCCGCTAGCTGATCATTGACAAAAACTCGTATCACATCACGCATACTGTCTATTTGAATTGCAGGACTAACTTTGTTTTTCTCCCAAAATGCAATGTCTTCATCAGAAACATATATTCTACATTTAGAAATGCATTGAAGAGTATTATTAAATCTGTATATACATCAAAGAACACCAAGCTTGCATTTGATCAAAGAGATGAAATGTTGGATGTCGCATAAAAGTTGATAAGCATTTCAAAACCAATCATCTTCAGGGATGGCAATGGGTCAGCCCCGCCAATTTTTTAAAAAATTAAAAGTGTAAAACATGTTTTTTTAATTGAGTCTAGTTCTGGAAAAGGGCCCAACTCTTCTAAGCAAAATGATGTCATTTTGTTTAGAATAGTTAAGTCTTGGGTCGGTCTGGGTCAGACCCATGATCCGGTCCATTGAAAACACCTAAATCTGGCCCATCAGCCAGCCCATTGCCATCCCTAATTATCTTTGACATCAAACAACATAGTCGTGAAGAGAACAGCTGACTGTTGCTCCCAGAAATTAGCTCACAGATCAGTTTTTCAACTACAAATAAGCCAAACTTTGAACAACCATAAACAGAATTAAATTGTACAGCATCCTAACATACTTTTTTTCCTTATGCATTTATGGCTTGGTTTTCAGGTTGTCATTTCTCCATCTATAACAGAAAACATCTTTATGAAAGTTCAGAATGTTATGAGTATGAAAGAGGGGTAGAGTTTGCTTAATTGCTGCAGTTCAGTAGTGGTAGTAGCCTAGTAGGCATATGAATGGGCTTTATACAGAAGAACGTCAAACACCTTTCAAGAGTACAAACTTCATGAAATTTACAACTGGTACTAATTGGCACATTAAAGAATATAGAATGGTAACATAAATAAAAGTTATTCCTGATATTGATCGAGTCCAACCATACCTAAAAGGTGGGACACATATGGTTATATGCAATATAAACCATTTCATCAGAAATTCATTACTCTCACTGGCAACTGACTCTATGTGGAATAGCTAGGAATATTCAAATACTTTTAGCTGCATCAAACTTATTCTTTCTTTTCTTAAAGTCTGCATCTTTTACAGCCATCAATTACAAAAATTATTTACCTGGTAAAGTACCAGAGATAGTCAGATTGGTCCTTGGTCACATTCAAATGTTCAAGTATACCTTTAGCAGTAAAATTATTCTCACTCCAAATGCATACAGGCTCTTTAAGAGTCATCCAAGACATCGAACCATGGGACTCTTCATTCTGAAATTGTTGGGTCAATGTAATATCTAAAGAAGGATGCAAAGCAGATTCTAGGGTTTTAATGGACGTTTGTGCTGCAACCTGTGTTTAAAAGAGAAGAAATAAAGACGAAGTAACTAGATTAGACTACATGAACATAATAAGAAAGCGAAAATGTAAAGTTTCATTGTATAAAGGGACTGGAAAAGCAAGATAGTGAAAAACATTATAATTAGATCATCGAAGTCCATTACCAATATTATCAAAATAATTCTAACTAATAAGAGCCACATAGAAAATGGAGACAGCTTAACTTCGTTGGAAGCATCTAATTAGGAAATATGGAAGTGGTCAGTACTATTCGTTTGACAAGTACACTAGCATTTAAGACACTTGATAAAACAGTCACCTTGAAACAAAGTTATTATGGTGTTGCTCCAAGTTGAAGATGTTAAAAAATGACAGCAACATTTTCATTCCTTTAAACAATCATACAGTGAATGAGATTCAATTTTCAGACAGAAAATATGAGATTTTCATTGCAATCTCAACTTGTGTAAGGACAAAGATGACATAGTAATAGGAATAAAAGGCACTTACAGGCACTTTTAAGTTTCAATCATATGAGGGTATTGTCTGGTCATAAGTTTCAGTTCATGGTAACAATGCCTAGTCATCCTAGGAATAAGATAAAAGAAATCCTAATCCTCTAGTTAAAAGAACAGATGATATGCAAACAGTATCTTCAAGAGTTAACAGATGATTAGCCATGCGAGTGAAATGGATTGAGAGCATGCCAGATCAAGGAAACTACAATTTCTTGATCTCATATTCCAAAAACTCTCATTTAATATACAAAACATTTTCCAGACATGTCAAAAGCTCTACAACAATAGATCTTCAAAGTAGCTCCAAACACATGAGAAATATCGGATCATTTTCATGTTTTATAGACAATCGCATGTCTTTGGAAGAAAAAGTGCCAAATGTTTATGTTCAAATGCTGATGTAAATTGACCAAACCTTTGCAGTGTTGAACACTGTTGTCCTGCAGTCTGGTAGTATACTGACTGACCAGGGTGGTAACACATAGGATTGACCACGGAATGTCACAGTTATTGTTTTATGCTCATCAATATTTGCAAGAAAAGCTGAGCAGTACCCATTTGCTTGGTACACATGCGCCTGAAAGCATTGATTCAAATAATACAGATTCAAGCTGTCAGCAATAAAAAAGAAAATAAAATAGAAAACACACTAAAAAAATTCCACAAGAACAAAGTATACAAGCAAATTCCGCAATGAATCACTTAAAAAGGCAAAAGAGTTTATGAATTTCAGACAAATCTTAAGCAACATACAGATTTTGTATATATTTCATATTGGTGCCCTATTATATTAAGTGCTTAAGCTTCAAACAGCTGACATGCATTCAAATACATGTGTGCATCTATGTGAAACATATTGCAACAGCTTCCTCTAAGAGTAACTGAAACTAAATTTGTTTGTCTTGTCATACGTTTGTAGCTAAGAATTCTAAAATTCACATGTCTCCGATTTTTTCATGACAGTTTAGTTGAGTTAACATTTATCTTCAATTAAAAAGGACTAGAAACTTGATGATCATAAACTTGTCATAGGACATGAATATTAAGTTCACTTTCACTTGAAGGGTAAAAAATAGGATTTCCTGATGCATCGAGAAACTACACATGCCATGTCAGTTAGAAGCACGTATGAGTGTTAGGACTGCCAATGCCATTTCTATAACAGTCTTAGGAGACATTTCAGGTGGTATATTTGTAATAACAGTGTTAGAAAACATGTCAGGTGCTGTATTTGATATAGGTGTTGCTGATCAAGAAATTTCAATGAGGTCTGTCAAATGTAATCTGAAAACTAGAACACAACGACCTTACATGGCAACTCCTAGAGCAATCAAATGCCAGTCCCAAAAAATAACTCGATTAATCAACTTGAAAGTAAAGCAGCCACTACAACCCTAATGCCACCAAGAACATCATAAATTCCAAAGTAGCTTAATTCTTCACAATCATTCATAATGAAATGAACTCCTGCTATATACAAAGTTCTGGAACATATCAAGTTAATGACATTTGCAAAAACTAAAACATATGGCACGAACCTCTTGCTTTGGGCCCAACTTTATGTACTTGGATGAATCTGCAGCAACTAAAGCTGGTTCACAAAGCTTTATGGCAGCATGGAGATCCTTCAAATGACCCCATTTAGGCTCGCTCAATAGACCTAGATCATTAACAAAATGATTCAAATGGAGATATCCTGAAAATAAATGTTAGTGGCTATCTTTAAACGTCCTGCAATTTCCTTGTATACATGCACATCAGCAATGGTGGTTTCAGGAAGAGTAGTGCTAATAGCCATGTTAGATAAACCACTCAAAAGACACTCACACCTACCATATTCATCAACTGGAGCATCATAATCATAGCTTGTTATGTAGAAAGGACCTCCAGAAGTCCGCCCAAAGTTTGTTCCACCAAAATACTGCAGCCATTTAGAGGTTGAATTTTGGCAAACTTTACTAGATAAAAGTAATTAATCTAGGAGAATTTTGAAATTGCTTTGGTATTCATATTCTTGTTTTGCAACCGTTGTTGAAAAACTGGATCCTACATCATACACAGACTTGTCCGACTAATGTCATCAGGATCAGAGATGGTTATGACAAAAGGTTGACCAAGAATACATGTTTTATTACATTCTCATCAGAGTTTTATTTTCTCAATGCATGTGCAATCATTTCAGTCATTCATTGTACCATGTAATAATTCTGGAAACTCCCGCCACGCTGAAAGAAACGCGCAACTGCAAAGGCCAGATCTTCAGCAGGCCTGTGGGGCAACGTTCCACCCCATGTTGTATACCTTCAAAAATCCAAGCCTAGATGAGAATAACTTGAAAAAGCATACATCTAGGTTATGGAATAGGAAAGCATGACAAGTTTAAAAGGGAACAAAAATCTCTGAAATGATAGCAATATGGAACAACAAGCATGCACAATTTGAAACATCTTAGGAGAGGCATTTTTTCCCATGTAAGTTTGCTTAACAGTTATTGATATTATTTAACTAGTAGAACTAGTTAGGCAATAAGCCAAATTAATTCAAAACAAGAAGCTGTTAACAACTTAGAAGATGGTGCAATAAACATTTATAATCTGAGGTATGACTGTACCATCCATCCCAATCCTCTGTCCAAAGAATTGGTTTTTTAGGAGAATTTGGCCTGAAACCATCACAGTAGTATGCATTGCAGGCATCTATCTGTAAAAAGCAAGAATACTATTTTAGACCATTTTAAAAAATTCGAGGTCTCAAAGTTTTCACACAGGAGTCATACCAGAAAAGTATTGCCTGTTATAAGAAAAAACACCATAGCTCAAGTAGAACTTATCACCAACTACATAGAGGCTTGAGAAATTTCTTTTAGCTCGAAAGCATTAATTTGGATTAATCAAATACAATCAGATAAAGTAAAGGCCTTACTATTTTTTCTGGAGCATCAGTCTGCCTGCACATTACCCATGGAACCCCAGCATCAAGTCCAAGGGCCATATCAGCAGCCCATTTAACATATTCCTTGCCCCCATGGCCAAACGAGCTTTCTATGTTTCCATATTCATTCTCAATCTGTCAAATATTTTGTTTTTCAGTTACGGCATCTTTAGGGAGATCAAAAAGTTTCTACATGTGCAGAATCAGTAGAAAAGTGCTGCATTTGTTACACAAATATAACTAGACTGTTCCACTCATTGCAATTTCATGTTAGTTTCTCTTCCTGCAGAAAGTAATGCCTTCAAAAATCTACCCACTTCCTTGCACTGACCTAAAAAATATCCTCTTACTTATAAATTTCCAGCAGGCATGAAACTGGGAATGCCAACCATAGTAATGAGAGACGGAAACATTTCAGGAATATTCCTTCCTCAAATTTGAACAATTACAGAGGAATGTGAACAAATTGATGGATTTTGATTATGTCTCCCACACAATGATATTGAAGTCAGACTTAGATCTATCCTGCATTCCTACACAAATCAATTTCATGTTAAAACAACTTAATTCAAATTGTGTATATAACCTGCAACATGATGATTGGACCACCTTGCCAAGAAAATAGCATTTCCTCTCGCATCAGATCCACCATCTTCCTAACAAATCGTTCCATCTCTGCCTGCAATAAATGAATTAACCACATCAAGTTTTGCTCACCCATACAAAGTTACTCAAAAAAATTTTAGGATAAGATGCATTACAAAAAAAATTCAGGTTTTCTCATGGTAACTTGGTTAACTGACATTTAATCAGCGTATCCTCCTTTAGAGAACATTAATCAAAAGCAGAGAAGGCAACAGAAACAACAGAAAGAAGCAAATTTCTTTCTGTTCCCCCACTGTCAAGAAAAAGGAAAGGAAAAAATATTCCCTCAGTGAGAAGATAGATGATAGAAAGAGGGTAAGTAACCATGAGAAGAAGGGTGTAAATCATCAGGAAAGTTTATTTAAAAGGCAGTATAAGGGGTTTGGTGGAGATGGACTCTTGGATATTTCATTGCCTAGTTTAAACTGCTAGTAGTGATAATACCGCAAACAATGAGCAGCTATGTATGGTTCCATGAACAGTAAAAGAATTAAAACCAGAAAAACATTATGAACTATTTTCTATAGGAATAAACAACTCAATTTTACAAGAAAAGATGGTCAAGGAAAATCCACTGCACCTTAAAAGGAGCATTGTCTGTTCGGAATTCTATGCCAGGAATATCACGCAGCCACACCGGAAAGCCTCTACAACCAATTGTTCAAAGTAAGAAAGTAATTCAAAACAAAGATCAGCTTATAGTTTTGGTTAAATCATAAGCAGAAAGCATTAAATTTATCTAAACTATTCTAGATGTAAAGATTCACTTTAATAATTTCAAAAATTACTAGAAGTTACTTTAGGAGCTACTACATCCTACACTAACGCGAGACTTTATTCCTCCAACTTAAACTTTAAGTTTTAGCATCACATTCACATTAGAAGACATGCAGAAGGAATTCTCACAGCGGGAACTATAACTTGTGAGTAAAGTAAAACACTCAAGTTAAGATGGGACAAGAAAGCAAGACCCGAAATTCCACTCAGCACAAACATAAGGACCTATGCGAAGATGAAGATATAGTGCATTAGCTCCAACTAGCTTCGCAAACTTGACAATGTCATATCTTCCTTCAAAGTTATACTGCACACGAAAAAGGAGGGAAGTTATTAACGTGTTGGTGCGAGCATACATATGCGACATATAGTAACCCTAAAGCAGCAGAAATAGATTGAAAATAAGTTTTCTTACGGCACCTCTCCTCTAATTGGTTCATGTCCATTCCAAAATGCATAGGTCTGAATTACATCGACTCCACCTTCCTTGCTCTTGGCAATCAGATCCGGCCACATCTGATTTCACTCAACAATCTGATTAGCTGATAAACAGCCATTACATTTACACTACACAAGATCAATAAAATAAGCGTTCTACAAGAAGTAGAACCCATAAAAAAAAATAACACGGCGCTTAGCTCAGCAAATTATCGCAGTCGCTAACTATCAAACACTAGAATGATTTGAAAGCATTAAGAAAAAAAAACAGATTCCTATATTGATCATCGAAAACAACTACAGAAACTAAAAATCAGCATTTATCTTTTGGAGTCAAGCACCTGTGGAGTGGCGCGAGGGTAGTGAATTCCGCCAGAGATGAGCATACGGCGGTGACCGTCGATGATAAGAGCCCTGTGGTCGTAGCTGACGTTGAACGGTTTGAAGAAGTTGGCGTGGCATAGCCTGAAAAAGTTAGTGATGATGAGGAGCAAAATGAGCGTGTTTATAGATGAGAAGTGAAGTAGAAATTGTAGTCTTCCTCTTCTTGTTGCTTCTCTACTGTTAGTCCATGGCTTCTCCATTCTCCGAGTGTTGGGTACAAGAAGAGAAGATGGAGGTAATTAAATATTTATTTTTATGGATAGCGTTAAAAAGAGAAAGGTTGGCCACGTCAAATGAATAAGGCAACAAGTCAGCCGACGACGATCGGGACTATACACCTAGACACATGGACAGTCTTTCGGACAAATTCTGTTTTGTTTTTTAAGTCGAGGAAATCTCGTAAGCCGGCTAAATATACAAACCTGTCTGATAATCTAACCGGCACATCACTTTAGAGAGGAGCCGAGCAGGCACATTTCATCATCTAAATCTCAATTGACGCTTCACTTCCGATTAAAACTCTGACTGTTTCAGGCTCTTATAAGAAAGATTAACATGAAATTAAACTTAGGATTTGACCGAAGTTAAGTTTGATCCAGTACATATTAAAGTACGTACAAATTTCACCTTGCAAATTATTTATCATTTGACAAATAATTAAATTAGATTTTAACAAATATCCAATTTAAATTTTAATACATTTAAAAAGAAATACAATATTTTATAAATGTTCAAAATAGAGATTTTGAAAATTTTGTTGATTTCTAACAACCGCGTCCAACAGTTAAGTTTGAAATCAAAAGATAAGGTAGAGAAATTTCAGATTAAGAGAGAGGAAGAAGCTACAATGTTTGCAAAATGTCAAAAGGAAAAGTTGTGGTCACCCATGTCTATGCAGCGCTTATTATTTGATTTTGTATTGTCAAAGGTAGTGTAACATCTTTTTGCCAGCCTCCATGGTTTTGCATCTCTGATTATATCTTATGTGTTTACGATAGCAGATATGGTAAAATCCTGAACAAATGACCCATCGTATTATTAGTGTTAATTTTCAGATAAAAACTGCTCTTTACGTTGCATTTTAACAGAAATTTAGCAACTACCAAATTAGAAATTGGTAGATTATTGAACTAACCAAGGTGCCATGGGTTGAGAGTAGGTTCAAGAATGGAACAACAGTCCAGGAGTGCAACACCACACGACTGAAACGATAATCCAAAAGGTTTAGGAAAATTCCACTTTAGGCTTTTCTGTTAACTATCGTTGTTAACAAATGGTCCTGGCGCGTGTAACTTATAGACCCATGATATAACTCAAATATACACACACTTATATATGATTTTTTATTATTAATAAGAGTGTGCAGAAAGTGAAAAATTTACTAAATTTATCTACAAGCATAAATAAGTCTTGAATTTAATGAAAAATGATTTCACTAATGATAAAATTTTATATCGACCTGATATTACAAGATTTGCAACAATTTTTTTACTAATTTAGTATTTTATTATGATGAAAAATTGTTGAAACAAATATTTACAAGTAATAAATGAGTTGTCTCTCAACATGTTAGATCCAATGTTGGATTGGAGATTTTTAGAATTATAATTGAAGATCTTGAAATTTAGTCATATGTCAATTTGTCATTCGAGTTGTGAGCCTTTGGTGATGGTACTTTGTTTGGTTAATAGAGATGAGAAGATAACTATGAATTATTTTTATTATATCATGGAGATGACGAATGAAGCAATCAAGGCCAGCCTATAAAAAGATTTTTTTTGTACACATCTTATCTTGTAGTTATTAATAAGAGATGAGAAAGACAACTTTATTCTCTATTATTTACAGCTGAGGCATTTTTATATCCTAATGTTAATTTTAAACCAAGTTTTACAAAAAAAAAAACTGAAGTTAATAGGGTAATGGCCCTATTTGGCAAACAGCTGATTGCATTAGCTGTTAGCTGATTCTATTAGCTGATTTAACCAGCGGATTGCATTAGCTGTTTGTTAGAAATGTTTGGTAAAATTAGCTGTTTAATATTAGCTGTTTATGTGTAAAATGACTTATGAGGACATGACTTTAAAAAAATTATAAAGATATGTATATTATATATTTTAGTATTTTGTTAGATATTCTTAGTAAAGAATAATAAATTATTTAATGAATTAATAAATTAGAG
>JAOSBK010000005.1:10601507-10622533 GCA_027568895.1 Erythroxylum shatona | reverse complement strand
ATACTACATCAAAATAAACTAGATATACTACTATAATAGTGGTGAGTCTAGGTCGATCCCATAGAGAGTGTTTGGTTAGCTTTTGAAATGAAATTAATCAATATTTAGGTTTTAAGAGGGGTTTGGTTTGGTTTGAAATAAGACAATAAAATGAAACTAAACTAACAAAAGCAAACTAAAGAAAACATGCGAAAAATGATGAAAGTGGTTAATTTGTTGGGGACCTAGTTCTTTGGTTCAACCTCAACCCACACCCTAATTAAACATATTTCAATGATTTTTTGTTCTCAAACATCTCCTAAAAACTATTAATCGTAGGTTAATCTATTAACCCGAGTTTTTCCTTAGGTATTGTTTAATTAAGATATGATTGTTAATTAAACCTAACTATTGAATGACCTAGGATATAATCTCTAGACTCAACTGGGTAGTAGCATTACGAATTAGTAAAATCAATTAATCATGGCAATAACAACATACAATGCATCATTTAACCTAGGTTATGTTATCCTTAATGATTACGAACCATTGATCACTACAAATGAATTTAAACATGACAATTACGGATTACATTAAATATTCTAACAATGGGTTTGTAATAACACTATCCAATGCTCGTATTAAAATCATCTTTTCACAACACCCAAATCTATACACATGGGATAACATAATCAATTTCTAAAGAGAGAAAGAAAATAACAAATACAAGGAGAAATACACTTAATTAGGTTGTTAGCGTCGATGTCACCTCAAAACTAATATCAGGAAGCTACCCTTCTATGGTTCTCTCAAGGCTTGAGAGCTTTGGTTGCTCTATTGGCTCTCTCTGGAGGCTCTCGAAGCTCTTCCCAGTTGAAAATACTCAAAACATTTCATCCCCTTTTTTCCAGTCACACATCTTGATATATATTAAAGATGTAGGGTTAAATAAGGTAAGGTGTCCCTCTCATGCCTGTGAGTTATCTCTCATGAGTGTGAGTAAGCCTCACGCCGATGAGTTACCACTCATAACTGTGAGAGCACCTACATGGGCATGAGAATATGTCTCATGCCTATGCAAACCATGTAGGTTGTCAGTGATGCTTTCTATCCCACAATTGTTTTATTCTCCAATTGACACTCTAAGCACAACTGTCACACAATGGAGCAAAGATGAGGTTTCGGTTGTCTCCAATAGCCCCTTCCTATTTCTTCTTTGTTTTCCATAAAATTCACGTTACATGGGCATAAGGAATAACTCGTGCCCATGCATAGGCATCCCAATCCCTTGCTTCATCCCTCACACATATGTAGTTGTAACATCTCGTTCCCATACTAAAGGTTGGAACCCTAAAATTTGGTACTTATGAGACCAAAGAGAGATTGAGAAAATTGCATTTCATGCTCATGCATAATATAACATACACACACATGTGAATATTGGTTTTTGGCATATGAAAATAATTGTTCATGCAATCCTTTGACATTTTTCGGGTATAATTGATCTATAAATGTGATTATATTGAGAATTGTGAATTATAATTTTTAACAAAATTTGGGAATTTTTTGAAATTATAGATATTTTTGGACTAGGAAAATTACCAAGTGGAAAAGCAATAGTTAAATGGTAATAGAAATTAATGTCCAATGGCAATGGAAGTTTTGATGAATTTGGATTTAATGGCAAGTATCATTGAAAATTGGGAGAAAATTGGGTTGAAAATTGGAGGCAAATTGACTAGCTTATTAAAAGGTAAAGAGGAGACCTTGAGAGAGTGACATATAGCAAGTAACAAGTGTCACTTTCCACACCACTTATTAGGCCATGTTTCCAAAAACAACACATACACCATTTTACCCATCTTCTTCATTTCTTCGTCTTCTCCATTCCTCTGCTTCGCCCACGATATTCACTCTCACCCTCATCATGGTGACTTTTGTTTAACTCTTTCACCTCCCTCTTCTTGTTGTTAAAAAAAAAACTAACCTACTCCACCTCCATTTGTTATGATCGTGTATGTGGAGGAGCTAGGGTTTCATGGTGATTTAAAGACATTGAAGCTAAATCAAGTAAGTAACCTATTCCTTTTCATGGATTTAATGAATGGAGCATGTTTGATGATAGTTAGGAGTTAGATGTTCATGAAATGAGGATGAGTGCCTACTAAAAACGTGAATAAGGAATATGGTAGATTCATGTCTTGCTTTTATATGGATGATGATTAATGATTCATAAATTGATATAGAGATGTTTTGGAGTTAGAATGAAATGTAGAAAATTTAAATAATGAATGGGAAAATGTATGTGTTTTGTTTTTGGTTAATGATCAAATATAGATCATAGATTGATTTATGAATGTTTTGGATTTGAAATGGGGTTGGGAATGAGGAGTGTTGTGGTAGAGAAGGTGATCTTGGTATAAGTTGTATTGGGGTACGATTTGGAAACAAAATTGGTACTTGAGCTAGAAAATGTTGCAACAACATGACCTATGAGTGTTCTTATGTGTTTTAGCCATAAATTCTTCTAGAGTTGTTCAATTGAGATGATTCATGATCTGGATTAAATTATAGATATATTGATACATTTTTCATGAAGACATTGAATTCAAATTATGTCACTAAGAGTTTCTAATTTTGACTTGAAGTTGAGTACTGGATGAAGGAAAAAGTGCAAAAAACTGGATACGTAAAGGGTTCTTGTTCTGTTTTCTTGATGAATTGATATGAATATATTTGGGTGTTTTTGTGATGATGTAAAATGAGTCTAAAGCTAAAGAAAGGGATTAATGTGGTGTCTTGAAATGTGAAGGATCAAGGTGATAGTTAGAAGTGAAATGAAAGAAGAAATAAAGTTGAATATGTGCAGAAAATGGATGATGAATGCACACATATGTGTATGTTTTGTTATTAGTGTTTATGATTGATGATGGGCTATAATTTGGTTATGTTGGGTTGAAAGGGAGTTAGAATAATGGATAAATGATGGGCATTGAACTAGAAATGATGGATTAAGCATGAGGAATTGAATGTTGTAAGTAAAGAGTTAAAAATATTTTGATCTGAAACTTCCATGAATCTTTTGTACTAATATAGAGAGTTTTTGATAAAGTTGTCTTCATAGAAGCTGTAGAGCTTTCTTTAATATTTCCATTGATATAAAGTATGGAATTTTTGGACATTGGAGTAGAGAGATATGACCTTTATAATTTTGTAATGCTGCATAGGAGGGACATTTGGCACAGCTACATCATTCTAAAATTTTGTCCCTTATAGAGGCAAAATTTGTTTTTAAGGTCTTCATAAAAGTTGTAGGTCTAGAAGTCTTCTTTAAAACGGTCTTTAAATGATCTTAATCTGATATTGATAGTAAAAGCTATGCCCTTTTTATCAAGACAAGTCAGAGGAAAAAAAGTGTAAAGAGGAAAGTCGCGATCGCGACATTGCACGAGCGAGCAAAATTCGCGATTGACAGATCGCGACTTCGCAGCTCTCCTTCAGACCTGAACACCTTTGATACTTTTGGCCATTACTTTTTTGTCTGACCTCCAAATGACCTGATTTTTCAAGCATTAGATTCCTGACACATTCCTCTATCTCTCCAAAAAACTTTATATCTTTCGGTATTAATTTGAAAAAGATTGATCAAATCAAAGTAAGGGTATCGGTTGGAAGAACATAAACTGGATATTTTACTAAACATGTTCCAGTATTTTGATGATATCTTGATCTGTAGAATTCCAAATAAGATGATTTTTAATTTAGAGTAAACTAGAGATATAGCACTAAAAAGTGTCTTAAGAAATAGAATTTTTATTCTTTCTCTAAGATATTGAATTTCTTGATGGAATTTGTATATAGTACACTGTTATTGAATGTGAACAACCTGATAATATTTGTGGCATATCTTCCAATTAACTGACACAAATTGAGTGATTTTGGTGTCAATGTAAAGATAAGACATAGAGAAACACTTTTCTAGAAGATTGTATGACCAAATTACATCAATTTCACTTTCTAATTGAATGTGAATAGTCGACCTTAAAGTGTGACTTGGAAAACAATTCTAAAGTGAGTCAATAAGAAAGGAATGGAGATATTAATGGTTTTATTAAGGCATAAACCTAAGTATAAATTATACTTAGATGAGTTTTGAAATGGGAATGATTTTGTAATGAAATTAAATGAAAGATACCCGAGATTGCCATGAACATGCATTGTACATAATTCATTTCATACATATGCATTATTGAACAATTATAATTGTGCAAAGTTGTAACGTGTGTGAAATGTGTATTGCATAAATGAACTGTACAGGTTAGAACGTTCGCATTCAGACGTTTCCAAAATTTGGAAGCAAATGCTAAACTAGAGCGTACTGTGAGTAGACCTAGATGGTCTCATTTCATTGTTTATTTTGTTTTGTTTGATTTTTGTATTAATTGACTACTAAATGTCAATATGAATGCGTCTTGATTGTTGATTTCGGACAGAAGGTCCGATGATTGTGATGATTGATGAGATATTGAAGTGTTGCTTGTATATGAATGAGAAGAACTAGGTGTACTTAATGTAATTATTAAATGTGTTCTGAATGTGCATTTGTGGGTAAGTGAAAGTGTGATTCTCAACTTAACGTTGAATGTCGGGCTAAGGTCTGATGATATGGGAATGTAATTGAATGGGAACATGCAAATGTGATTGATGCATTTTATTACATGAATGTATGAAATATCATGGCAGTTGTGACCAGAGTAGCCAACGATAAGAGCTTAAAGCTCAACGAGCGAAAATGAGCCTCGAGCTCAAAAGTGATTCAGAGCCTCAAACTCAATGTTTAATGAGTCCTATATCCCCTAAGCGGATAAGGAACAGTTATCAATGAGCCCTATATGAGATAGTTTAGGCACTTGGTCACAACAAAGTAACAAATAGAAAGTGAGTCTCATGTGCATTGCATATGCATAAAATGAATGATTAAGTGTGGAATTGAATGTAAAATGTGAAATAATGTGAAATGTAAATTATGTGTTATGTGATTGGGTGATCTATCGATGATGGTTACTCATTGAGTTCAGAAAACTCACCCAAAATTTGTAAATATTTTTCAAGACTCAGAAAAATACATCGTTAAGCAAACGAGAGTATCCCTACAGCATACAAGTAAAAGATAGAGGTCGGGATCAGTTCGCATATGCATTGTAGTTTTCCTTTTGTATTGAATTGTATAATTTCCACAATTTTTGTATCAAATAACGTATTCAGAAACTTTTGCACAATGTGTATACAAATGTATTTATGTTGAAATTGTATTGGGCCCAAGTGAAAAGTGAATTTTTGATGAGCTGTGTATTGATTGTTTTGCTATGATTGAAAATGTTTATGAAATAAAGTGGGCCCGATTTGATTATAGATTCCCGCACTTTATGTTTGTGATAACAAACAAAAATTGTCCTGAAATTTGAGTGATTGAGTGCTCTAACATGCCACCCTTATGGGGCATGGACTCAAATATCACCAATCGATGTCGGGTTCGGGTCTTGCGGGAGTGAAGTACTACACTGCAAGTCTAACCAACCTCAAAATCAAAAAACCTACCAAAGTGCGATGCATGTAGAAGGCATTGTATTGAATTTCAACGAGCCCTTTCTCTTCCTCTTATAGCCCTAGAATCATCCTCTCCTGTTTCTGTTTGACTCGAGAGTCTGCAGATAATGAGGGAGAGGTAATAAGGTTGGCCAAAAATCTAAAGGCAAATTTGAAATTATAAGAAAATTAAATAATTGATTGCCTAAAACGCTGCTCCCAAGCAGCTTATTATTTTTGGCTGGTTTGGTTGAATCAGTCAACTCAATCAGCTAACAACCAAACAAAATCAATAGCTGTTTGATGAAGTAAAAGAGTTGATTTTATGCAATCAGCTAAAATTTAGCTGATCAGCTATCAATCAAACAAGGCCTATAACTACTTATTACCTCCATTGGTCCATTAAATCCATGTAGCTACACTCTCTATTATATTCTTATTCAATTTTTTTTGTCAATTTAAAGGAAGTTTGAAATGAATTATTTTAAGTTTTAATTTTGTATTATTCCTAATTTATATGTTAAACTAATTTATAAAACAATTTAAAACTTTTATATTTTAAAATCCTAATATAATCATGTAATATATTTAATGTATAAAATTCATATTTATTCAAATACGCTTTATAAACACAAAATATTCAATAACTTGAACAAAAAGTTATGTATAAAAATAATTGTTTCAATACCAAATTGGCATATTTTGTTCTAAATTTCTGAAACTGTCTAAAATTTTTAATCATTATTTAAAGTATTTCTACTAGGGGTGAGCATTCGGGTAATTCGGGCCCAATTTTTACTGTTCGGACCCGGCCCAAATTATCCAAAAAAAATTTCCCTTACTCGGCCCGAACCCGAACTTTGAATTACCCGAACTTACCCGACCCAATTTACCCGAATTACCTATTTACCCGGCCCAATTTACCTGATTTACCCGAATTATCGCGGCCCGATTTACCCGAATTATCCTAATTACCCTATTTCATAATTCTTTTAAACCTAATTCGGGTAATTGGGCCGGCCCGAATTTTTTCGGAGTTACTCGTCCCGGCCCGAAAATAATTCGGGTAATACCCGGGCCTGCCGGAATTACCCGAAATTTAGCATTTATTTACCCGAATTAATTCGGGCCGGGTCGAATAATGCTCACCCCTAATTTTTACAACATGTATTTACATTATTTTTATATAAATATTTATTGGAGTTTTGGATGGATTATTATAATTTAAATTTCAGTAAAAAGTGGTACTACTCAATAATCGGCGCGTGATGTGGAGGCTAACCTTTTCTTTTGTCTGCTTTACAGTGGGCGGGTCGGTGGCCCGTGAAGTGGCCCGTGACTGTACGCGAAACTGCAAAAACTTTTTCTGAATTCAGTAATACAAGTTACAAAATTCTTCTGCGTTTCTGAGGTGAATCATCAAGAAGTTTTTTTTTGTCCAACTCATTTTTTATTTTGATATTTGGAGACAATGGAAACCGATTCATCGTCGGAACCTCTCGATCTTGTCACAATTCGCAGGTACTTTGCCGTCTGTCTCTGTACTTCCCATATCCAAACCTAGTCTATGTATATACTTATGTAATCATGGGAAATGTCTATTTCCGTTGGCAGTCGAGTGAGGGAGTTGGAACAAATGCACCGTAACTGCATGGATGAGGATGTGGAAATGTCATCTTCAGATCCCGACCAATCGCTTGTTGATTCTGCTCTTCAACTTGAGGTTGGTTTTCTACTTCATATCTGTTTGTTACTAAAGGTTTTACTTAATTTTGCATTTGTTATCTGTCTTTATTTTTTGAAAAATGTGAAAATCTCAGAGTAAAGTGCAGCAGATGATATCTGAGTGCTCTGACTTCAGTTTCTTAGGAATCGAGGATTTGGGTAATTCTCTCTCTCATTCGTTTTCTGTTTATGCGCTTATAGTACCAAAAAGAAAATATTTGATTTACTTGGTTCAAAGTTCAAACATGATGATACCGATTTATTTTCTCTCTTTTTTACTTGTATCATGTCAAGTTGGTTATAAAGAAGCTTTTCTTGTGTTTCGGGGAATTTCTATGTTGTGGGATTTGATGATTAGAGCTTTTATTTAAGTTCTGGAAGAGAGTGAACTTCTATGCTATGGAATGTGATGATTAGAGCTTTTAGTTAAGTTCTGGAAGAGAGTGTTGATGCATGAAGGTTATGTTGTTTAGGCTATAGACTTTTGGTGTTCTTTTGATTTTATAATGCAGTTTTTTTTTCTTCTTTTGTTGCAGATGCTTTTGTAGAGCACTTGAAGGAGGAGCTTAACACCGCTGAAGCTGAGAGTGCCAAGATTAGTAATGAAATTGAGGTTCTAACCAGAACTCATATTCAAGGTCATAAAATTTCCTTTTGTTTATTATGTTTCTTGATACATTAATACTCCAATATTACAAGTTCTTTTAACTCTTCCAGATTCTAGTCGATTGGAGAGTGACCTTGAAGTGTTGAAGTCTTCATTGGATTCTATGTCGTCACAGGTTGGTTGATTCACAAGATGGGTTAAGCTCTTCTTCTAGATTAGATTCAAAGCGGTAAATACACTGTAGTAGTTTTGGCCTGACTATCTGTTATTTGCAACGAAAGGGAGCTGGACTTTGTTTTTGGGATGAACTTCTTGAGTAAACTCTTACATAAAGTTTTCTGGCTTGAGTCTTGAATCTATAACCTCTTGACTCCAAGTTCTTTCTGCAGCAAACCATCAGCTGCATAACCTGTGGGTTTTACTCCAAAATTTAAGGTGAAAACTTTTTGGAATTTTCCCTGGTCTTTACACACAAGCTTCTCCTCTACAGGTCCAGTTGTTACCCTAAGTTGGTGTGGTTGATATGGAAATCATTGTTCCAATGTAACTAAGTTCAAGTTGCCTGTTGTGTTTTCACTTTAAATACATCCCAGAAAGCTATGAAGAACTTCTCAGGATAGCTTTTCTAAAGATAGCTGCTTATAGTTAGTCTCATCATATTCAGTTCAAGACTGTTTATTTGTTACTGCTCAATGTTGGAACATTTCAATCCTTCATTTTAACCAACTGATCACCATTTCCTTTCGAAGTTAAGAGTTTTTTGAAGTTTTGAACAGTTGCCTATCAATTGTATAGGAATAGTTTCATCATTGCGTGATTCATATTTTGAGTAAATGCTCCACTGCTGGTTATAATATCATCACTGTCAAGTTCCTGATGAGATGGCATAATAGCGACTACAAGCCTGTAGTCCTTGCCTTTAAATTTAAACTTGAAAGAAGTGTCTGGAAACTAGATTGTAGGTGCATAGTAGTTTCACGGCATTAGTTCAACGCATTGTTTTTACTGTTCTAAGGTTTATTATGAAGAACTTTGTTTTCCCCCTGGCCTTATAGTTTATATATTGCATTACAGGTTCAGGAAGACAAAGATGGTCAAAATTACCATTCTTATGTGGGAGATGGATCCAACTCAATTAACAGCCATGAAAATCATGAGTTTGAGGTATCATTAGGGTTATCCTATTTTTTACAGCTTTCTTAACCTTGCATATTGCTAATTGAAACCTTACAAAAATATCTTTAGCTGCTAACTAGCCTAGGGTGTGCTTATCTCTTTAAATAAATTAAAATTTTCTGAGACATTACTGTGTTTGTGCTATGGAGCCTATTTATGAACGAATTTAATATTACAGGAGAGTTAATTATTCCCCACCTTATGTTTACACGTGAGAGTATTGAAGATCACCAAGGAGTCATTATTGCCTATATTATGATATTCAAGTATTTTTGATTTGTTCTTTCTAGAGTTCTCTTCTTTGGTCTAATATTATTGATGCCAGTTAATGAGAGCGTGCAACGTTTCAGATTTTGAAGCTTGATAATCAGATTGAAGAAAGCAAGTCAAGTTTGAACTCCCTGCAGAATTTTGAATATTTATTTAAAAGGTAACCTATCTTTGTAGGGTTTGCATGTTTGCATACCTTATGGCTTCTGTGCGTGTCTCATAACTTCTTAATTTGTGATTTACTGTTAGGTTTGATGCTTTGGAAGAAATTGAAGATGCATTATCAGGTCTACATATCCTTGAATTTGATGGAACTTTCATTAGGTTATCGTTGCGGACATATATTCCTAAATTAGAGGGCATGTCACAATATCAAAGCATTGACGATACCTCTAGGCCATCTGAAGTAAATCATGAATTGCTAATAGAAGTTCTTAGTGGAACTATGGAGATTAAGACTGTTGAGGTATGTACCATTTTCTCTTATCAAACTAATGGATTGTTGTTCATTATAACTCATAAGCATTTTGCTGTTCATGGATGGTGCTGTAACGAAGGTTTGTAACCAATCCTATGCGAAGTAAATGGGACATGGCACGGTGGCAGTTCAATATCATCAATATGAGTATCAATATCATCAATATGAGTATGGAGAAGCATATTAACATGTATTCCCTGTAAAGAAGTAATTGAAGTTTGTATCATTAAGGTTTATCAATTCTTAGGGTGCATAAAATTTCAAGTGAAAAGTGTCATCCATGGTTAATTCACATACAATTACAATGTGGACCATGCATTACCAGTACTGTGAAAAGTACAATAACCTGTTTGGTGAAATAGTTATATCTTCGTTGGGAATATTCATCTGAAGCTTCAAATGGATCAGTTGCAGGCTTAATTAGGGACATATTGAAACGACTACAAATCTTCCATATGGATGATATGCTTTATATGTTGAAAACATTAAATTATGTATTTCATTTGCTTTAAGGTGCTTTGTTCCTCAAGAGTACAAACCCCAGCAGAAAGCAGTCTGGTGGCATTATGCTTGTGTCTTTCTAATAAGTGCTGTCTCAAATTCGCCTCTTATTTCAGTCTTGCTTACTGGACATTGCAGCCAATGCTCTTTTTGTTTTTGTCCAGATATTTCCCAATGATGTATATATATGTGATATTGTTGATGCTGCAAAGACTTCCAGGTCTGTTTTGCCTTTGGATTTATATTGGTTTAAGGTTTAGGATCATATTTTCTTTAGAATTAAAAAACAAGAAACTCTAGAATAACTGCTGCCGGGTTCTAAAATTTCCCATCTCTTTTTTCGTGTTCAACGCCTCACCTACATTATTAAGTAGAGTAGATTTTAAGAGTTTGGGCTTGGAACTGGAGTCGGCAGTTCCAACATTATTGAATGCCATATTAATCAAAGAACTATTTATTAGTTTCGACTTCTAATTCCAGAAAGTGAATTACACCAGAATATGAAATGTACTTGTTGTAGACTAGGAATATCACACTTTATGTCTACGAGATTAAGGTTAATCGAGTTGACTTTAGCTGAATATGGTTTTCATTTTTCATAGGATGTGTAACCAATTAACGCCCACGTAAATCTAATATGACATGTTATGTGGGAATTAGAATGTCATTGTTGTTATCTAATTCCTTTATGGTGACTTTTTTTGCCATACTCTTCATTCCTGGAATCATGAGCTATTAATTTGTAATATATTGCAGGGAGTCATTTCCACAGTTGTCTTTACCGGAGACCAGGTCTTCAATACAGTGGCTTGTAAGAAAGGTGCAGGATAGGATTATCCAGTGCACCTTGAGGCGATTGCTAGTAAAGACTGCAAGTAATTCTAGGTGAAAATTTTTAGTTTGGTACAAAATTAATCAGTCTTTGAGCTGTGAAATTCTCAAGGATATGTTAATGGTTTCTGAAGTGTTTACTGTGTTGTCTTTCCAACTGTTTTGATATTTCATATATTGTTCATTATAATGCAGGTACTCCTTGGAATACTTGGATAGAGATGAGACAATACTTGCTCATCTGGTTGGTGGAGTTGAGGCATATATAAAGGTCTACCATGGTTGGCCCATTTCAAGTTCTCCATTAAAGCTGATTTCCCTGAAGAGTTCAGATCACCACTCGAAGGAAATTTCTTTGAGTTTTTTATGCAAGGTTGAGGTAAATATTTTCTTCTTCCATTTTCATTTTGAGATGGGAATTTTAACTTAATTATGCATTCTTAATCTCAGTATACTCTCCTCAGAGTTTCCTAATTCTTTGCATTACATGCATTTTTTCCTAAACTTTTTTCCATGTAAGCACGTTAAACTCATCTTTTTTGTGTGTTTGATTTATCTCCGAGTTATCAAAACACTGATTTGAGAAGCACCCTAATATTAGAAAGAGCTTAATGTGAGAAAAAATTAAGGTGGTTTGTGTGCACATACTTGTAAAATTGGTGCGAACCCATAATTAACATTTGCATGAGCACATACATGCACGTTCACACGCATACTGCACACATTGAGGGAAAGGGTGCACTTGTAAAATGATAAGCTTTATTTGAACATCTTTACCCAATGATTGAACTTGTTAACACCTTTAAAATGGTTTCATTTGTCAGGGGGTTGTGAATTCTTTAAGTACAAATCTACGAGAAAACTTGTCGAGCTTTGTGGATGCTGTTGAAACGATACTTAAAGAGCAAATGCGCTTAGATATCCATTCTGACAGCACATCACAAAAATGACCCCCCTCTTCAATGATGCAGGCTGTCTGGTATTGGGCCTTTGCGTGTACGTGAACTTTAATTTTTGGTGTAATATGAATTTCATGCTGTATATAGCTTTTGAAAGTTTGTTGTCTTGCTCGAGCAATTGCTGAGGTTGCTTTGAAAACGGTATCCTTTATACTCTACAGTACTACTTTAAGTTACAAATTTTTCAATAGAAATTTTAGGAAACTTGCAGTAATCAATTAAATAATTATATGCCAAAGCACTTACCATTAATTACTTCTACTGGCAGAGCATATCGAATGTTGCATGCATGTGTAGGAAACGTTTTAGTGTCAAGCATTTTTAAGATGCAAGTGATAGTTTGTAATGTAGGGTCATCATTACGAATGATCCAAACTTCGACATTACTTTGATTCATCATTTTTCCCCCCTCCAATAGAGACATGGGGATAATAAGGGTAGTTGGATGCTTGTTTCTAATAATCAAATATTGACAAAGAAAATTTGTCTTGTTTCTCAGTTGTCATCTTACGAAAAATAAATTATATGCCCCCATTTGTCCACCATCTCTGAAAATAAGCTCCAACGAGGTGATTGTTACCGTGAAAAAGAGGATACAAAGAAAAGTTGCAAGGTTTGGTTCATTTTTTAAAGTATTGCTTATAATGACACTTGACAAGAACATGAAATAGTAGACTTAGAAAGTAGGAGTAAGACATGAAAACAAGGTTGGTGATGAGGCAAAGTAGTGGAGTTCATTCAATATCATGTCCTCCATGATCTTAGTGAATTTATAAGCGTAAAAGTTTTAAGTCCTCATAAATTAAGTGGAGTTAGTAGAAAAAGTTTATAACTCCCAACAAATTATTGGGTTAGTGGTGAAAATTGGGTGGTTTCTATTACTAGGTCCATTGATTTTTTTAAAGCTTATACAAACGTATCATATGTTGTTCATTTAAATATATAATTCATTTAATTATTTGTTTAGAAAGAATTTGAGAGCTTTGAAAAAGTCTCATTCTATAAAGCTTCAAATAGAAAGTTCTTGAGTATTTATTGTAAAGAGTTTCACTTAGGTAGTTGCTCGAGTTTCCTTTATATTATCTTTGTTATATATCTCTCTTCTTTATTATTTTTATTTGATTTATGATAAACACTTGCGTGTTGAAAGTGAGTGAAATAGTTAAACATGAGAGTGAGTAAGGCATTTAAAACTTGTATATAAATTATTTAAAGATCACAAATGTAGTTAAGTTTTAACAGACTTAAGATTGATTGCTACATAAGGACTTTGAAAATTTGTTCTCATTTTGTTGTATTTAGAAAAGTCCTTGTGACAACTATTATAAGAGCCTGCTTGTTATTAATGATTAGTGAGAGCAATTAAGAGAGCTATAAAATTAAAGACAATCATTTGTCTTGCAGTCCTAGCGGGCAAGGGAATGGTTTCATTGTTAAGATGCTTTGAAGTATGGGAGTTTCAAGAAATTATGAGAGTAATCAAATAGCAACTAAAAGCTTATGAGGACGTAAGCTATAACTTATTAATATTCAAACGTTTTATGACTAAAATTTGGAGTTTGTGCTATAAAGACTTTAGTGAAAGTGTACGAGGCTAAATATTTCATGGAGAATGGAGCGCCAATGAGTTAAAAGTTTTTTTATACAATATGCAACAATACTTTGCGATAATAAAGGTGTCTAATTTAAAGTGTGTGAGGAGTTACTTACGGTGATATATATGGTCGATGATTCTAAGCTATAGAAGAGGATGAGGACCTCAAATGATATCAATACTAATAGAATTTCATTGACGATTGACGGAAAATGAAGGACATAATATAATAACTCATTCCCAGCAAAACTTTTTGGTTTGCGAGAGAAGCATTGAAGCAAGAATACTTACTAAAAAAGGATGTGAAACAATTCACATCCTTAAAATTAGATATACCCAACTTGTTAAAGGAGGGTACGTTGTTCAACTTTATAATTAACTTTCAAGGACCTTTTTAGCTCTCAAATTCTTCTTAATTTTAGTTGAAGAAGCAGTCAAAAAGAGATGTTGCTTCATTTACAAATGGATATAATTTGTTTGTGAATGCTCGAAACAGAAGGTGAGAGATAAGCACAATGAGCCTTGAGAATGACCATAAGCAATCTCAAGGAAGTGAAAAATTGACACATGGGAGGTATGCCTACGAAGAAGAAACCTTGCTCTTGTATTTAAAATTTAGTTAAGGAGACCTTGAATGAACAATTGACAGGGAGTGCCTATAAATTATTTGAGGGCTGCAAATTCTTCTAGTTGGGTGATTTATTAGACCTTTAAGCTCAGCTACTAGAATCATGAAAATGTTGATAGGCTTTGATTGGTTTTTGACATATAGTTTGACATGCAGATACACATCAATGAGAGAACAAGGTGAAATCATAAAAGTAAGAGAGACATATGTGAGATGTTGAACAAATCTCGAGGGTATATGAAAGTTGGTATAAGTTGGTGTACATTGGTTAAAATTTTCTACGCTAGGCGAAATTTGGATGTGAAATAATTAAGTCACATTAGGTCTGAGGGTTTGCAAAGGCCACTGACTTTAATGAACATATAGCTTAGATTATTCGTTAGGTATAAGGCTCTGAGGGTTTGCAAAGGCCACTGACTTTAATGAACATATAGCTTAGATTATTCTTTAGGTATAAGGCGTCGTGATTGCATCATGATTGTGGTTGGATGGATAATGCCCCAACGTGGGTCAAGGTGATTAATTGAAGACTCGTTAAAGTGCTTGAACATTCAAAACATGATGATACACATGACAATAACATATAGCAGCAAGTGTTAAAAGTGGAAGTACTTACAAAAGACGAAGAACTTTTTTAAGACATAAAAAGTGGGGTTTAGTTACTTGACAATGTGTTGAGTTTCTTCTAAGATTATGTTATCTATGATCTTATTAAAGTTATAAGCATAAAGATGTTATATAGCTACTAATTAGGCAAAATTAGTAGAAGAAATGTATAACTCTTCACTACCTTGCGTGAATGATTTATATTACTTGTAAACTTATATAAAGACATCCTATGTTGTTTATTTAGTATGCAATTCATTCAATCATTTACTTAAACAATTTTTGAGATTTTAAACTCTGTGGAAAACTTTAGATGGGAAGTTCTCTGAGTGTTTATTAAAAAGAATTTCAAGTTAAAAGTTTATCTTTTTATATTATTTCTATAAATAATTATAAAAAGTTGATTTTATTGTATCTTTCTTAATTATTCTCTTTATTTGAGTTATGTTAAATATTTGTACCAATATAACAATTGAATCGTTACAAAACTTGCTAGCATATCTAATGCTTAGGTTGATCCAATATCTTAACTTGGTCTAGTAATTATTGGGTGAAATTAGACTCTCACCATATACTTAAGCCTCAAATTCATTTAAACAATTTCCCAGGTCAAAGTATTCTACGATTATTTGTTTAGGGTTGTAGAAGCCTAACTGTCATCTATCAAAGTTGACCGCTCTTTGTCAGGTACAATGCCATACTACCATATCCAGAAAGCCTATCATGTGGGAACTTAAACAGCCTACTCCAAGCTGCTTTGTTACCATTAGCTTCCATCACAAAAGCTTCAAAGTGACTATATCTTTTCTCGCAAAACAGATACAACCATTTTCCTAAAGTACCCAACTCCAACGAAAATATGTCTGAGCCATAGTTCTCGGGAAGTGTCAGGACAAATGTCTCCTCCTGGAGATCAAAAGAAACTATATTGAACACTCTCTTTGTACCATCCTCCATTATTCTTAACCATTGGAGTCTTCCATTCC
Source organism: Erythroxylum shatona (assembly GCA_027568895.1). NCBI lineage: Eukaryota > Viridiplantae > Streptophyta > Magnoliopsida > Malpighiales > Erythroxylaceae > Erythroxylum > Erythroxylum shatona. Next base: position 10,606,607 of record JAOSBK010000005.1, on the reverse strand, counting down.
AAAATGTTCCTAGTCCTTCAAATGATACAGCAACAGAGTTGAGACCCTGAATTCTTCTCTAGGTATTTAGTCGCAAGGTGAAGATATTGAACGCAGTTTCACGAAAGCCATCTGCTTTAATTTCGCTAGAAAATACTATCTGGTAGTCATTAATGGAGGAATTATAGCCAAGTCCATGACCAAACATGTGATTAAGAGAACCTGTTGGCTTTGGCAATTCTCTGTAGTCCCTAGTAGTTGGATTCCATATCAAAATGTTGTTGAATTCATCATACAGACAAACAAGACCATTACAGGATCCTATTACTCCATAGAAATAGCTAAGAGAACATTCAATTATCATAGGATGACTGAGGTTCCTCAAAGCATTAATGTTGTTTGTAGATTTTACAGATTTGGGTGGCCAAGTCGTTAGGAGAACTCTGCAATAGGTGTTTTTGTTGTCTAACCATGGATTGTTTGAGTTGAAGCTCTACAAACTGAGGACCAGAGATCAAAGAGTCCCATAACTTGCATACACTCTTAAATCGTATCAGAGGCTTAACAAGAACTCTTGAAAGTATGTCCATAATAATGTGAAGAGGAAGTTGGGACATGGCTGAACTTCATCTTGATTTGATTCCTATCTTAAACCCTCATGAGGAAATTTAATGTGAGAAAGCCAGAACTGAGTCTAACATGAAGTTGACCGCCATTTCTTTCAAAACTGTATGAACGAATCAAAGTAGATTTGTCAATGTTATAGAAAAAGCTGAAGGGAAGCTTGAAATTTTTTATGCAAAGTTTGGATCATTAAGTAATTGCAATATTAGTTACCATAAATCAGCAAAGAAGCATTGTTAGAATAGAAAAAAGTTGATCGATGTGGGTGTCAACTGTTTATGGTGAGATCGATAAGCTGTTCTAGCCCAAAAACAGATACTTGTTAGTTGAAAAGGTCAGGCCATTGAACTTGAGATAGTACTTGAACTAGTAAAAGTTTCCAAGTATTCAATTTATTGAGCAACTAAGAAAACAAAGAATATGTCAAATAGGAAAATTTAATGCCTTAGGATTAGAAAATTTAACTTCTCAGCAAGACTTAACAGGCTTAGACCTGCTTGAACAGTAAACTGAGTCTAACCATAGTATTGTTTCCTGCTCGAGATATGGTAAATGATCTGTCAGGTGATTTTACATAACAAGAGTTGCCTGCTGCTTTAATAGAATAGAACTAACAAAATAATATATGAACGTTTAGGTAAATAATATGACCAACACCTTATGAGTTGATAACCAACATCTATACTAGGTATCCACTGGGCCTCCAAGATGATGAAGCCTAAATAGTATGCTAAAAGATTCCAACTTCACATCAAAGGTATGTAAGCACAAACTCCATCTGCTCCTCCTTTACACCTTCACAAAGCCAAGCCTCAACCTAGTATTTTATCAGTTTGGTTTACTTCAATAAGACCTCAGTGAGTCCAGTCGTGATCAAGTTGTCCCATCTTAGGAACGAAGAAATATGTGTGACATGCTAGACCTTCCCCTTATGTGACAGTATGTGGGTTCAGTCTTATTTGTTGGGAAGCAGGTATCTATTATAACTAAGCAGGTCACGCTTGGACAGGACACGATTTCTGATTCAGCAGCAGGATAATCTGCTTCTTCCAAAAGTAATAACTTTCCAGCAAAATAGAATAGTGAATACGTTGTTTACAAGTGATAATTTTGACGAGAAAATTTCCCCATATATCAAGGCTAATCTCTCCCAGCAATTACAGTATCAAGCTTTACTTTTGTCAAGAACCTTTTAAGAGTTACTTGTTACTTCAATTTATTGTAAAAAAAAAGGGACCAACCTTAGATTATTAAAAGGCATCCCCCTTTTGTATCCGCAACAGTCACCCCTTAACTTCTATCTGCCTAATCATCTCTACAAACAGCCCCTTAACTTTTTCAGTCAGTGGTCCTTTTGAATTGCTTTCAACATCCTCTAAATTATGAGAAAGAAAAACAACCTTCATCTCTTCTATTATTTTCTACTCTCCTGTTAAACAAGACAAATTATTCTCAACTTTAAAAGAATTTTATGTTTCAGAGAGAATAAATTTCCACGAGGTTATGTTGCCCTGGATAGCTTCAGGACGTGATGAAGCATGACGCTTTCCACCTTGATCAATTAGAAGTATCAGAAAGAGTGAAAAGCAAGATGGCAACAATGAAGTATTATAGAGGCTTGGAGAAACAATATGATGTGATATTCTGAAGATAACCTCATAACATACTTGAAACATGACAAGAAGATTAGCAGAAGGCAAGATAGTAGCCCAAAGACAATCTAATACATCTTGCCTAAAGAAAGGTTTATTGACCTAGTTTCCGATAGACTACTTAAATAGCCCTATAAAGGAAATGTTGTTGTAGCATGTCATAGTGACATCCAAAGAAGTGGCAAGCTGAACAATTTGAATATTTAATTTGACGAGCATATATTCGATGCTTATAAAGCCAAATAAGTCAACATGCTAGAATAAGTAACATAAAGACATCTTTGAAAATAGATGTTAAACCTAGTAATCATGTTTCTTCAATACTTAAAATTTTGTTTGTGGCCTTTCTTTAGCACGAAGAAGAATCTTAGATAAAGAAACAAATAATAAAGAAGAATAGATTAAATTGTACAAAGATTAATTTACATCAACTTTAGTTACAATAAAAATTGAGGGAAGAATGTTAATATCTTATTAACTGAATACAAGTAAGTATACAACTAGCAATGTAATCAAGAATCCATGAGAAATGTGATTAGTGATTCTCTTACCTTTATACTATCTCTGTCATCACGCAGACATGCTTAGCTTGCACAGTCTACACTTTTCCAAGTTCAGTAATTGAATTCGTTATTACAGGCCATCATCTATCAACAATAAATTAGTTATCCTTAGCATCTCCATCAACCCTAGTATCTCCATGTACCATGCCACTTACATGGTGTAAATTCTGTATCATTTGTGATAGATAATGGTTGTTAGCACTTGTGTGATCAGAAAGCCCAGTAGCGTGGCCAGTCCACTGTGAAAAAATCCCAAGCAATTGTCTAGTGAGGCTCTGTTGCTCATGGAGAATACGAGTCTGGATCTGCCCCATATCTGATCGGTGCTGACTTAACATTTCATCCATCCTTTTCTACCTTTCCATTCTCCTCTTGCTCATTCTCTCCTCCCAATCTGTCTCTTTTATCAACTCTTCCCCTCTTCTTCTTCTTTGCCTTTCTTCACTCTCCTTTTCCATAGCGTCCAATTCTCCAAGTCTCTGCCTTCTCAACTTTTGTCTAGCCTTTTCCTTCTCTTCCTTATCTTTTTCCCTCTCGTCTAACTTTCTTTGATATTCGTGCTCCCTTTTAGTTTGAGCATCCTCCCTCCTCTTCCTTTCCTTTTTCCTCTCTACCTCTTGCTACTCAAAGTGTGCTTCCATTTCCCTCAACTATACAAACTGATTGGAAAGGAACCCAAACACCCTCTTCTCTAACCCTTTCCTCACTTTCTTCTTCTTTTGCAAATTGGATCCATTTGGTTCAACCTCTTCATACATGAAACCATTAACACCTTCTCTTATCTGCTCATTCCCATTATAATTCTCCTTTGCATCTTCTTCTTCGTAATCAAACCCCAAACCCAGCATCCCATTATCACCTCCATCAATGCCAGCAAAATCCCTATCAGTTGAATTACCTACTTGCCCAAACTCCACAATGTCCATCCTCTTACCACCACTTAACAATTCCTCAGTATTTTCTCGCTCCTCATTTAACACTCCCATCAACTCATTACCATTACTACAATTACTCCCATATGCACCAGGCACATTCCCAAAAATCTCCTTATGGTGAAAAAAATTTGACCAATGCGTGAGTCCTTCCACCTAATCAAACTCATCCCATTGCTACACTCTCCACCTCCAGCATCCTCCATGGCAGCATGCTCTGGTTTCTTTATTTTTTGCTTGACAAGCAAGTACTGATGTCTCATGTTCTGTACCTCAATAGACACATCTTTCCACTTCCATTGCCAAGGGTACACAATAGGATCATGCGAATGGTACACAGAATTGACAAACAAAGCAATGGGTTTATATTTCTTCTCACTGGTTCTCATTTTCCCAAGTGACCCATCAGAGACCATCTCTCCATACTTCTCAATAAGGATTTTCTCCTTTGCCTTTGTCCATTTCTTCCTTTTTGTTGGCACCATCATACACCAACAACCAAATACTCAATTGGTAGCAAAACCACAATACCCACTATTAACCCCAAAAGTCTTTAAGCCACCAAAAATTCCCAGATCATCACTTTACATCTCTTAGTGTCCAAAAACACCAACCGAGATAAGCAAAAACCAAAACTAAGCACCAAACTACATCGATTAAAAGGATTACCTGGAGAATGAAGAGAGCAAAATTTGAAGAGGCGAGGGAAATTCTCAGGAATCTGCACGAATCTAGCAAGTGATATTGGTGGAATTTTACATAAAAAGGTTTCCTTTTTAATTATTTGATAAATTTTAAACTTCTCGTTGCATTTTTCTTCGTTTGTGTGCAAAGTATTAGTGGCCCTAAAAGAAAGGGGCAGAAGTAGAACAGAGAACTAGCTTTACGTATGTTCTATAATAATGTGGGAGAAACTGACAAATGAACACAACTCCGTTGTCATTGGTGGTTAGTGGACAAGAAGTCGAATCAATGTTACGAATGTCGTACCGAATTTGGTACCGAATTGAGTTCTAATACGGTACTGTACCGATATCGGTTAATCCTAGGTACCGTTTCGGGTAATTTTTTAAATTTATAAAATAGTCCATGATTTCTTTAAAATTACAAAATAGTTTATTGTCATATTGTACAGTTTTAGTTTATATATATCATTATTATATTTTAATTCTATATATAATAATTATCTATATATAATATATATTTATATATAATAATTATCTATATATAATAATTTATTGTAAAATAATGAAAATAATTCAAAATTTTGAATTATTAATTATGTTCTATTTTATCAAAATTTTGAATTATTTTTTTAGAATTGTTGTTTTTTCACATTCCATTTCATTT
>JAOSBK010000005.1:10591100-10601407 GCA_027568895.1 Erythroxylum shatona | reverse complement strand
ATTATTTATATGTAAAATATTTAAAAATTATTATTATTTCATATTAATTGTCATTATTATTTATTATTAAGATTTTTTAAAACATAGTTGATGTAAATAATAAACTAGTAAAGTATACAGTACAACTATATAATATACCAATATGAACTATTTTGCAATTTTTAAAAATTTTAGAAACTATTTCATAAATTTAAAAAATTTTCCGAAACAATACGTGGTACCAACTGATACCGGTACAGTTTCATTTCAGAACTCAATCCGATACCGAATCCGATACAGTATTCATAAAATTGGTTATATTTTGGATGAAAAAGGGTCAAATCACCTATTTTTATTACTATTTTTTAATGAGTATCGTATATTTAATTTTTATAGTTCTCATGAATGAGGTTCCTCGTCGGATCCTGGAGAGGGGATCAAGTTGTTGTGCTTGTGCCAGAGAAGCAGTTGTGGCAGTCTTTCAAAGTTACTCTTGGAAATAGCAACTTTTTGGTATCCTAATCTGTTCGTAATAAACCAATCAATTATAAACACGTGGATGAAGAAGAACATCAAGAAAAGATGAAACTCCGTTAATGTAAGTGATGGTGGCACAGGTCCAAGAATAGATGTCTGCTCCTCTACTATTCACAATCTCCTCTCGCACCAGTATCTGTGGCGGTGAGAACTGGAGATTCTGGCTCTGGACTACTACTACTACGGCTGCTACTACCCATATCCTTGGTCTTGTGAAGAAGAAAGGTTCCCGAGAGGATGGTGATAAAACCACACACTTCTGATACAATCTGTGATGCATTTTGTGTGTCCCAGTCCTGCATTTGTTATCAGACCATGGTTAGTATCCATATCTTGGTGACGGATGATTCGTGTAATAATATCTCATCTCATCTTGACCTTAAACATGATGACACTGGCGAGAATAGTCAGAGATGTGAACATCACATAATAGACTGGAGAGATGACGGCTGTATTGAAGGTGTCCAGTGCCTGCAAAGGATTGGATAGATGTAGTTTTTTAAGCATTTTCCTGGCAGCAAAATATTTTTTTTTCTAGACAATTTAAATGCTAAAGAACCAAAGTGGAATATTTCGCATACTGACTCATCACTAACCACCAACGCTCCAGTTTCCCCTAAATTGGTTAGCAGATCTCTAACATTTTTAGGATTAGGATACTTAAATCACCAGCAGAGTGCTAAATACCGATTTGAGGTTTCCATTCCCATCATAAAAGGTGAAATGTATCAGTAATATCAGAAGTCCAAATGTTTTTGAGGAATCAGTTGTGTAATAATGGACGGCCTAACAAACTTGGCCCCCCTGCACCAATGCCATTCACATAAAATCTGATATTCGTCCAAGGGGAATCTATAAATTTTACCTTGTTCAAGTAGTTAATTTGCAGAAGGCAACAAAAAATCACAATCACAGTGAAAAACCATGTCTGATAGTAGATAAATTGATTCATTCCAGAAAAAGTCAGCTTTAAAGCAATTGCAACTGCTTTCACACTCATCACCTACAGATAAATAACAGTACCAAGTTGTTAAACCTGTAAATGTAGAACAAGAAAACTTTCAGGACAAAATAAAAAATAATAAACAGACCGTGAGGGAGCCCATAAGAGAGCATATTCCAACATAAACTACCATATGAGTTTGCCCATACTGCGGTACATAGCGGAAAATGAGAATAGCAACCACAACCAGAACTATGCCAGTATAGACAAGGAAACCTGTCATGCAAAAGAATTGCTTGATCAAAATCGAAGCACTTTGATGCTAAAAATGCAGCTGCAGAGCAATTTCATGACAATCAGATAGATGCAACAGATAATTTAACTAGATTTTGATTACATTTACATAAATCTATTGATATGGTGCCACTAGATAAGACGGGTAAAATCCAACTCTTTCTCAAAAAGCCATTTCAGATTCAGAATCTTTCTTTCCAAACTGCACGACCAATTTAGGCAATCAGCAACTTTAAAGAGAAGGCACTGGTATTGAAGAGACGATGTTTGATTACGGTTCAGGTGTTCATGTGCTCCATTCATGCAACTGAGAGACCAGTTATCAATTGTTTTCAGCTACAGCTAATAAAACAAATATATGATAATTTCCAACATACAAGAAATAATAATTTCCAGGACCATAGCTTTAATAAGAACTATTTATCCAAGCAACAAGACAGATGATCCACATGATCACTTCTTAAGTTTCCATGTTAGGAATGCCAGGAGAGAACATTCACGTAATGTTCAAATGTATTATAATATATAATGAAACCTGAAATTGTGAGCATGACGCAAAGGCAGTAAGTGCACAAGTTTTTTCTTTTCCTTTTGCAGATTTATTGACAGGGGCCTCAAACATAACCATTAAATTTCAATAGCGAGCAATCAACGCCACTTTCAAAGTACCTGGCTCTGTGGCAAGGTGCCACACTTGCTTAACAGATTCAATTTCTCTTTCATGCGGTGCATGTATGACAATGTTTGTAGAGCCCACCACACAAAGAACACATCCAAGGACACCAAAGATATGCAGCTTCTCCTTCAAAATGAAGTGTGCTAGAACTGAACTGTAATGAATAATAATGCTTTAATCAGATATAAACATGCTACGACTCCCAATACAGATAACATTCTACCATCGCCACCTTCACCCATAAGTGAACAGCTTCATACAGAGAACGGAGACCTTTAAATGTACATACGAATTAGACCGTGAACCGACTGCTAATACAACATCATACCTGAAAATAATGCTCAACGCTCCCAAGGGCGTTACAAGAATCGCAGGAGCAAAAGCATAAGCAGCAAAGTTAGCAACTTCCCCAATAATCACTACAAAAGCATAGAGACACGATCACTGACGTAGGACAAATATTTCTTATTATACCAATTAGACATGGATCATATTAGTAGATCACATAACAAAAGACATGGAGAATAACAAAATCTGTGTTCGAGAAGCTGATTTTCAATGTTTCCTACGCCTGTCTGGGAATAAATATTAGTGACTAGCTATGCTGAAATTAGAACTTCAGGAATTGCAAATAGGTAAAATGTCCACCTGGGATTCCATCTGCCAACCGTTCTCATAACTCTTCAAGCACGTGTTGTCTGAATTGAAATTTCTATTGGTCATCACACAGCGCAAGAACAATATTGTTTTCAAAGCTAAATCATATCTTCATCTGGATATGTAGGTGCAAAATGCACGACAGAACAAGCACGGAATAGGATCCTCGTATAGATTACTTTGAAGTTGCATCAAGCACAAATACATTAACACCATCCGGGAGTTCACAATATGTTTTTTGATGAACAAAAGTGCATTGGGCACAGATACATCAAGAAAAAGCAGGCTTCAGAATTTCTTTTATTAAAAGAACTCTACTCTGGCCTTACCTATGACAGCGTTTCTTGCTTTTGCTGACTAGTGAATCCTATCTAGAACACATATTTGCTTATTTACTCATAGGGATGAGAAAACCATTGGGGAAACTATTCAAATGTAGAACAGGACAAGGATAGAGGCCAAATTGTAAAGAAAGGTGGCAAAGAGACAAAAACAGAAATACATTATCTTAATTGCATTTGCTATTGATGCTACTTGATCTTTTACTTGTATCATGATGCTTCCTCAACCAATAGGAGGCGTGCTAGTACTGTCATTTTCGAGTCTTTCTGCACTTTGTAAGACAGAAAATAACTGCTATTTGACGTTACAGGGAAAAAGGAGAAAAGGGAGATTCTTCTTCCTGTTGTTTTATATGCAGCCATATTCTGAATATCAAAGATAATCAGCCATTACCGGCAGACTTCTGACTTCAAATTTTCATAATTTCTATATGTCATTCTTGTTTCAAATCATTGAAACTGCATACCGTCATAATAATAATACCACATTGTATCTTGAATTTTTTATCCATTAGAGTGTGACTAACATAATTAAGGCATGGTTTATTCTCAACTAGTGACATCTGGATTTGAATTCATCCACTACACGGCTCTTTCTTCTGCAATCGTGGTAATCACAGCATGAATTGTGTAGAGTAAGGGAATGCTTCACACTATATTTGCAAGTGAAAAGGAATAACATAACTATCAATATATTGAAATACATGAATCAGTAAAATGGAAACCAGAAACATTATCTATTCAGCAAGTTGAAGTATGACATACTAGATACCATCCCAGCCCACCACCATGGCTCGTACAGGTATGAATGCCCTCCCATGCCTAATCAGTCAACAAAAGTCAGATAACGTAGAAGGCAAGCGAAGAATATCAATTCTACTTTTTTGTTTGGCCAAAAACACAGCTTCAGTGACAAAAAAAATTAGAAGGTGAATAAAACAAGGAATGCAATGATGCAGAGGGATAAAACCTGCTCTTCTTCCAGAAATCCCAGCCTTTTTAAGACCTTTCTTCTTGATAATGAAGCTTGAACCAATGAAAACACTTGAAGATATGGCCAAAACAAGTCCAATAACATTGTCAGAGGACATCCCCATCGAAAAAAGCGAGAATGGTAGTTAAAAACGTCCAAATTTTGCAGGGCCAAGATCTCGAACCCCAATACCTGTATTCGTCAACCCAAATATGAAAAACCAAAGGAAACAGATACAGAGCATAATCTAACGTAATGGTGATGTTGAAGCCAAGAGTACATGATAAGAGAAGTTACGTTGAACCAAGTTAAACCAATTCTGTGTATCGTGATAGCTTTTTACACCAAGTAACAACCTTGCAAAGGCATAGTCTGCCAAATTGTTTAAAGGCTGATAATATTAAAAAATCCTAATAACAACACAACAACAGAAGAAACCTTTATATTCATCATGGAAGAGAGATTAGCCTACCTCTCTCTTGGCACTGCTGACGGTTGCGAGTGACACTAAAGACCCACCTCCATTATGCCAAGATGCAATAAAGGACTGATTTTTGCGATCAGGATTGAAGCAAAAGGTGAGAGAACCGGGTGACCTGTTAAATTGCAGAAAAGCTCTGTTTTGCCAGTGCAAGTGAGTGACGGTACTAGCTAAAAACCCCCTCCATTATACTAACACGTATATGGATAGCGGTGATCCTATCCGACGACCAAGATTAGAAAAAGAAAAGGGTCTTCTCTTTTTGTGATGGAGGGCAGAGGCAACGAGTTAGTCTTTCGCACAACCAGCATTCGGGTACGAGAAACGGAATGAAAGAGGAGGGTGTGGGTGTGCGTACGGAAGAGAGAAACCGAAACGTAGTATTTAGTGGGGCCTACACAACTTTTAAGAAACATACATACGGACCTCCCAACCCCAACCACAAATCCCAAATTTGTTTTTTAAATCAAAGTGTATTCTTTTTGTCGCCTTCCTCAAAAGACAGGAGTGTGGTGTGTCCCGTGTCCGTCAGACTAGATGCTCATATGCCACAAGGCCTCTGCGTCTGCGCCGTACTTTCAACCAGATTCTTAATAAGGGAAGCTCTGAACATCCTGTTCCTGTTGCCTACTCATTCTTGACATCTCCTTTCCACCTTGGCAGGGAGATAAGGAATTAATCCCATCCCAGCCACTCAAACCTGTCATTTTCAAGTTTATGACTTCTTTTAGTAAATTTAGAACCCTTTTTTTTTCAATAACTTATGATTATATGCTTATCAAGGATTTTAATAATAATTATTTCAACCGTTTTACCATACAAAAATTGATTTCTAATTCCTCAATCCATTTAGGGAAAAATGCGTTTGATGTACTCTATGCTGTCGTCTATACATATACATCGAATATGGACCAAATTATAGAACATGCACGAAATGTTAAATTTCAGCATTCTGTATTTTGCATAGTGATAAGAGTAATATATATTAATCAATATTAAACAATAGATATTTAATTTTATGCAATAACTCGAATTTGTTATGCTTAAATTAATGCTAATTATATAGTAACAATCAATTATAAACATATAATAAAGATTGGTTTTAATTTGAAGATGAATATAACACATAAATAATAAACTAATACCTTTTTCGGTAATTTTTTTGTTATCTAGATACTGTATGAGAAGATATTTTAAATAATTCACGTCTAATATTAGTTTTTACGTGATGTAGAAAATCTACTGGGACATAATAGTTGCCAACTTCTCTCGTTAACCAAACAGGAGCAAGCATAGTTCTCCAGCTAGGATCTCAGTTAGTCAACAGTTCGCTATTTTCTATCTGCCTCACCTAATCCCATCGTCGCTATGAATGCGATGAAGCAGTTCTGACCAATTGAAGCCTATAGCGAGCTTAAGCTTTGGTAGGTCTGAACATTTTCGACCTTTTTACAGTTTCGCTCTAAATGGCCGATCGCAACAATAACAAGCCTACTGATGGAGGTAGTACTAATGCTACCGCTACAGCAAAGCCGTATGGGTGAAACAAGCGGACGAGGCGAAGATTAAGAGCGAAGCCCAGAAAGTAGCTGTCACAAAAGCAGCATTTGAAGTGACATTCCGGAAGGTGACAGGCAATTCTGAGAGGCTGGTGGATTCGGAGTCGGAGGAAGAGGAAGGTGGCGACGACAGCGATGACTTGGAGAGGAAACCCGTGGAGTCGTTGGACCTAACGAAGTGCACAGCGGACAGGGCAGGAATTGCTGGCGGGACGACGTTTGCATCATTGACGTTCGTGGTAATGACGAAGGATTCGGATGGAAGGAAGTTTCCGGAAGGGGGTAAGCAGAATAAGGTAAGGTGGCGCTAAGAGTGGGTGTTGACGGGACGGAGCAAGAGGGGATTGTAAAGGATACGGGGGAATGGGAATTATATATTGAATTGTATCGCGCCAAAGAGGGGAAATTATATGTGTAATTCGAAGCCTGTAATGGATAGCCCATTTCCTGTGTTTTTCAGCGAAGGTGACTGTCCTGGCATCTTATCTGTTTTTGGTCTTGTGGTATACATTTAATAGTTCAATGGATTGAGGATTGATGTATATATTCATGCTTTAGGATGTACCAAAACTGTGATTGGTACAACTATCTGAATAATTTCTCACCTCTCCTCTCATTTATCCTTTAGCTGTTTCTGGAGCGTTTTGGGTATCTTTTGCCTTTTTAGGTGTTTTAGTTTGACATAAAAATTGGGACTGGATGTTGTTTTAGGTACTTCCCAGGGGGACTACTACGAATGCCTCCTGCATCGACATTAGTGTACCAAATCAACCAGTCTAGCCGACAAGCCAACTTATACACAAGTGTTTTTGGTGCTTCAGGTAGAGTAATTTTGCCTGGAATGGGGGATCTCTTGGGGAAATTCGTAGAGATTGACTTAATGATTAATGTGTAAAAACTATTGTAAGTTGAATCATCGGCCACACAATTCGCTGATGACTGCTCCACGTGCACTGACCTCAGATTAGGAATATTACTCAGATGTCTAATGCATCTTCTGTGGCTGCAATGGCTACTGCTCATGGTATTGTTGCTGCTCAAGTGCTTCAAGCTTATGCTGCTCAATTGCAGCTGCATCATCCGGAAAAGATTTTTCTGGTATCTTTTCAATAGTTGGCTTCCATAGATAGCCATTACTTTTAATTTTACAAATTTTAAGTATGCCATGTTGTGCATTTCTTTTTGCATAATTTTTCTCTTTGTTTTATTTGTGTTCTAACCAGCCTTTAACCATGCTTCACTTTTTATAGGTTCACCTGACAAAGCTTTTGAGGAACATGCGTTGAAAAAGGTACTCCAAATGAGCAATCTTAGCTTGCTTCCAACTGCAGAGCATCTGAAACAATAGGTCACCTATTGTGGCATAGTTGGTGGACATACCTTCACCGATACAAAGCACTTTGCTTATATAATACTTGAAACCTAAAGAAGCCACTGTTGCTTTAGCACTTAATAATATGGATGTTAGGGTTTGGCCTTTGAATGTTGAAATCGCGAAGTCACTCCCTCAAAAGCCACTTTGAATGCTTTATTGGCTTCATCATCTCTTGCATCAATGCAAGAAGTTATATGTTACACAACAGATGCAGTTTCAATAAGCTTTACTTATGTGGCAAACTATGACTGCACAACAAGCAGCTAATTGAGCAGCAACAGTGAAGTCTGTAACTGAATTAGCAGCAGCTTGAATTGCAGAAATTAGTAAGAAGTTAAAAGCTAACAGACTTGTTGGAGATGAGGTGGAAAGGAAAGAAAAATCTAGTTATATCACCTTGTCTCTTTTCATTAAAATAGATTTCTATGTATTTAGGTCACTTTGTCCTCGTTCTTGTGTTTATAATGTTTTCTCATAGTTTGCCTCATGATTTCCAGTCCACAATAGGACATGCTGGTTTTGGTTATTAGGTAGATTTTTACGTGAAAGTGAAACTGTGCTTATTAATCTGTCTTGTATGTTGAAAAGGAAAGATAAGTTTTTGTGGTGCACCTTTGATATTGACCTTGGAAAGGAAAGTCGTTTCTGTGTTATATGCATTTTTGCAAATTTTGTTTCAATTGATTGGAAGCTTTTTCCTCACCATTTTATTCTTAACAAAATATGGATTTCATATTTGTGGTCCACGAAGTTTGTAATAAGAGGTAGTTTGCAATTTGAAGTTGTGAAGAAGTTTTTTCATCTTAGTAACTTGGATTTCATGTCCTTGGGCATGAAATTTAAGCCACAGATCACTTATTTTGTGTCAACCTTACTGTTACAATGGACATCTCTTTGTTATGTTCAAAATTATGAGAAACGTAATAATCCTAGTAGATTTTCCACGAGTAATCACTCTTATTGTCCATCACTTAGCTTCTTCATCATAATTTGGAAGTCATTTACATACAAGAAGTTAGGAATATATTTTCCACGTGCCCTTTTTATAACCTGCTAATGGATTTGGTTTTCTTGTAGGTCTACGTCAATATCTCAGGCCGTTTAAGGTCCCAATCAAGGTTGCTAGTTAACTATTGACACAAGCAGAGGTACTCTTCTCTATCTTGTCGTCATAGAGATTGAAGGTCCAGTCATCCATTTGAGTATCATTGTGACTCATGAAATAAGAGTGAACAATGGCCATAAAGAGATGGTAGTGGTGGTGGTGACAGATCTAGAAGATGGGATAGATTACTTGATCACTGTTCGTCTATTTCCAGTTCAAATACGAGTGTGAACTCCCGATTGAGAAAATATTGTAGACCTAATTTAGCCTCTTACCAAAACATCTCGAAAAAAATTCACCACGTAGGTCAGGAAAACCTTCTCATGTTGATTCCAAATCACCTAAAGCATCATAGTGGAAGTAGGTCATCAACTCAAAGTGGTAGTGATAAGAAAGTATAGATGATCAGAGGAAATGAGGCTCAAGATGGAAGTCAAAGAAGCATGAGAGGAGCCTATCCAGGTTTGTATCTAAGGAGAAAAAACATCAAAGGAGCATGGAGTCCCTAAGTTAATATGAAGATGAATAAAAGTATAGGAGGTAGAGGCAGTCCAGGTCAAAATCTGTGGAAATTAAACGCCACTTGGATGAGAAGTTGACAAGACAAAGGTTGAAACATTGAAACACTGTGATAGAAAGAGGTCCAGATGAAAACCTGTGGAAGGAAGGCGAAGTTCCAGGGAGAAAGGAGATGTGAGCTAGGATAGAAAATCTGAACATCCAGATAGGAGTCATTCTAGGTCTATATTTTCAGACAATAAACACTATGGAATGAGTGGAGGAAAGAAATCAATGCACAGGAGGGTCTACAAATCGGTAACTCCTGAGGGCAGGCACAGTTATGATCATAGGAGGGATGAAACCATAATGAAAAGGTCAAAGTCGATCAGTGTCAGCTGAAGATGAGCAATGCTGACTCCAAGAGATTAGTGGATAATAGATCAAAAAAGAGAAGGAATTGTAGATCCGAATCTGTGGACCGCATATATTACCTTTTTGGGTTTCAACAGGTAATTTCTTTTTTCGTTTAATTGTACAAGTTTTGCATGATAGTCAACACCTTTTGTACAGCTGTGTGTCCAGATATGACTGAGTTACAAATTGGATCCCATAGAGCAACCTGTGCATTGAATTGAGTCATTTTTAGATGCCTTTTATCTGTTAGGACTCAATCCCAGCCCATAGTGCAACAGCCTAAGCCCATCCAAACCTACATTTGTAGGGGTAAGATGGGGAAAAGTACCATAGCCACATAGCAGGTGGTTTGTTAGGAATCTGTCGGGAGTTTGTTATGGAGAGAGGAGGTTGTGTAGAGGGCAGCAGTATATGGTCAGAACTTAGGAAAAAGGGGGGTTATCGATTGATCATTGTTTAGTTTATTGGCCTG
>JAOSBK010000005.1:10561988-10582861 GCA_027568895.1 Erythroxylum shatona | reverse complement strand
TAACTTTAATTATTAGAAAATTATAAGAAATTATATCGAAATTAATAATGATAATAATGAAAATAACATACCTTTCCCGAAGCTTTAAATTATAACGAACATAAACCAAGTCATTCAACCTCTTATGCTCCAATCTATTCCTTTTTTTTGAGTGGATAAATTCAAATGTGCTCCAGTTTCGTTCACACTCAGTTGCACTCATACATTGACTTAAAATCCGGATCGCAAACCTTTTCAATTCTAAAACACAATTTTCGAATTGATCCCACCAAGAAACTGCAAATTATAAGATAACAAAAGTAGTGTTATAAACAAAACAAAGTGATAATTAATTTTCAACAAATAAGAAATAGGAAATAAGTAATACCTGGAGAAAGTTTTCCTTTTTGTCGAATAGCAATCGGCATTCCAAAATCTCCATAAGACAACTTGTAAAACTCTATCTGTGAGCTAAAAAGATCTTGCATTGCGTCATGAGGAACAACTGTTGTAATTGTGAAAAATATTCCTCTATTAACTTCAGCTTGCTTTGTAAGATCTAGTCTAAAATACACATTAGGATTCAAAAATGCCCCAGTAGCAAACAATGGAGAAAAAAGTTGTCTTTCCCTTCTCTCATTAATGATTAAGAGATATGGTGTGTATAAAGAAGGCTTATTTTTCAGATTGGTCTTGATTGCTTCCGTCTCTCTCTCCATAGTATCAAAAATATAACCCATTGTAGGCTTTTCGTCACTATCAGCCAACCGAAGCACCCTCACCAAAGGCTCACTAACTCAAATAACAAATTGACGTTGTGATCAAAATTCTTTATCTTCCAGTATAATACTACAAACCTCCATTCTAGCATTAGACCTAGCATGCTGACATGCAACCCACTTATCACTTGTAAACATTTGCCTTAACTCCTTCTTCAGCGAAATAAAAGACTGAAGTGATAAGAAATTTGTTGCAAATCTTGTCATAGTTGAGCGACAAAAATTCCTACCATTAGTAAATTCATTTCTCATCAAATTCAAAACTCATGTATGATTATAAATGAATTTTGTCACCTTTTTAGCCTTCTGTATAGTCTCATCAATAACAGAAAAATACATAGGATCCCCTATATTCTCCAACATTAAGTCAATGCAATGTGTAACACAAGGAGTCCAAAAAAATTAATTATAGGTATTCTGCAACCTTTTTCCTGCCACTTTATAAGCAGAATCATTGTTAGTAATAAACTGAACAATGTTTTCTGGCCCTACTTCATTCACAACTTCATCAAATATCCCAAACAAAGTCTCAGCATTTCTAATAAAGCCAGATGCATCAATAGATTTCAAAAACATAGAGCCATTTGAAGAATAAACCAAAAAATTTATAATAGGCTCTTGTCTCCTATTTGTCCAACCATCACACATAATTGAACATCCATAAGTACTCCAACTCACTCTTCTTTCAGCCAAATAATTTTTAATTTCAAAAACAGCATAACTCAAAAGTTTACCTCTTAAGTCATCAATCGATGACTCTTTGTATCTTGAACCATAAGAGGCTATTGCATCTATCATAGATGGATAATAATTAGACTAAGAAACATTGAATGACGAACCTATATTATACCACCATCTAGCTACTGCCATATCGACATTATGAGTCGCATCTCTTGATTGCATTGCACTACGAATTGAAGGCTGGGCTTCAGGAGTTGTTTGTGGTGCAAAGAAACTAGTCACCTGCCTTCTTCTCTTCCTTATATCAGATTCTTCATGATCCTGAGACTAAGATGGAATACTACTAGTACCACTACCACTACCACTTCCACCTTCAACATTTCTATAATCACTATGGAAACTAGAAAATAAACTTCTACAACCAATTTCAAAATTCAATCTTTCCCTTTTATCTTTCTCAAATTGATGTTCATCAAGCAATGTTTTCATCTGTCACTTCATATCATGACTTATTTTTTTATACGCTTCCACATCACCTTTAACCCCAGCTAAATGCCTTTTCAATCGGGTAATTCCTCCACCTTTCAAATGTTTGTTACAAAACAAGCAAATGGTATGATTCTTTTGACCGGGAACTGTACCAACGTGAGCCCCAGTTGGATCACTGTATCTTCCTGAACTAAGTTGATTGGGAGTATTTGAACTTCCTTCCATTTATCTGTACACAAAAATAAATAACATATAATTTTAGTACACAATGACAATATGTATATCCATCTTATATAATATAACTCATTCTGTATACGTCAAAAGCTAACAATTCAAAACATTCAACATATATAATAAGTAACACAAAACATACTCCAACAATTTGCAATTTTAACAATTACAAAACAACCATAATGTCATTTCCATTTCCTTCCATTTCCAGCAATTTCCAATTCTAACAATCATAAAACATTATTATTGTATTTCCATTCCTAATCATTTCCAACAATTTTCAATTCCAACAATCACAAAACATTCATTATTGTATTTCCATTCCTAACAATTTCTAATAATTTCTAATTCCAACAATCACAAAACAGTTATTACTGTATTTCGATTCCTAGCAATTTCTAGCAATTTCCAATTTCAACAGTCACAAAACATTCATTATTATATTTCCATTCCTACCAATTTCTAATAATTTCTAATTCCAACAATCACAAAACATTCATTATTGTTTTTCCATTCCTAACAATTTCTAATAATTTCCAATTCCAACAATCACAAAATATTCAATATTGTTTTTTCATTTCTAACAATTTCTAACAATTTTCAATTCCAACTATCACCAAACATTCATAATTTCATTACCAATTCTAACAATCACAAAACAATCATAATTCCATTTCCATTCCAACAATAAATAACAATTTTCAATCCCAATAATTAAAAAACAATCATAACTCCATTACCAATTCCAACAATTTCCAATTCCAACAATCACAATTTTATTTCTATTCCAACAATAATTAACAATTTCCAATTCCTACAATCACAAAACAATCATAATTTCATTACCAATTCCAACAATTTCCAATTCCAATAATTACAAAACAATCATAATTTCATTACTAATTCTAACAATTTTCAATAATTACAAAACAATCATGATTCCATTACTAATTCTGACAATTTCCAACAATTACAAAACAATCATGATTCTATTACCAATTCCAACAATTTCCAACAATCACAAAACAATCATGATTCCATTATCAATTCTAACAATTTCTAATTCCAACAACCATAAAACATTCATAATTTCATTTCCATTTCAACAATTTCCAATTCGAACAATGACAAAAAATTCATAATTTCATTTCCATTTCTAACATTTCCAAACACTTTCCAACAACCACAAAACATTCATAATTCCATTTCTATTTCAACAATTTCTAATTCGAACAATGACAAAAAATTTATAATTTCATTTCCATTTCTAACATTTCCAAACACTTTCCATTTTCAATTTCAACAATTATCAACAATTTCCAATTCCATTTCCAACACAATATTTGGGCGTATATAATTTTTCTTTTACAATATATGAAATATAAAAAGACAACCAAAATGCGTAGTTTATCATTATAATTAATTATTAAAAAAGGAAAAAAAGTTTTTAAATAGTTTCCTTAAGTATGTTGTAAACTATGTATGTAATTGTAAATAAAATTAGATGTAAATGATTATTTTACTAAAATAAAAAATAAACAAAAAATTAATACTTTAATTTTGTGATTTGATTATATATATTTTTATATAATAAAAAATTAGAACATATATTTTTAAACTTTTATTAAAATTGTGAATTTTAGTTAATATGCATTATATTGTATTAATTATAACAATTGATTTTATATATTTTAGCTTTGCATATATAAATTGCATTTAACTTCTAAAGTCCTAAGTTCTATCAAGATAATTATTTATAATTATAACATAAATTAAGGAATTTCAAATTTTCAATTGATAACCAATGATCCAAAATCCAAATCCAATACCAAACAGAAGTTACAAAACAACATTCTTTCATTTCCAATTTTCAGTTTTTCATAGTCAATAACTATACTACACTAGTATACCCATTTCTAAATTCCAAATTACAAATACAGAATTATAACTTCAAGACTTCAACAATACATCGTTAGCATAATTAACTTCAAGTCTTCAACAATCACAAGAAAAAACCCCTTCAAACAGCTTCAACTTCAACTAGGCTTCAACAGAATCAATCAATAGATTCAACATCGTTAGGTCCGCATAGTAGCATACCCAATTTCGATTTCAATTTTCAACTCAACACCAGAAATACAATCAATTCAGAAATACAAGCAACCATAATACCATCGGCATTCAACAATAACAATTAGAAATCCATCATCCATCAAAATAAAAAATTAAATCAAGTAGGAAAATTTCAAAAAATGACAGAAAAATACACACCTAAAAACAAGGTGTTGTAGTGCGACTGCGATGTGCGGTGGTTCGGTAGGGTGGTAGTGCGGTGTGCGGTGGTGCTTGGTGTGGTGCACGGTGGTGCAGTAGACCTCAGTTGCGACGGTGACGACTGTAGCCGGCAGTGGCGCCTTCGGGCAGCGTGGAGGACGGTTGAAGATGAACTGATGAAGATGGCAAGGCAAGACCACGACAGAGGAGGAGAGGAGGAGTCAAGGAAGGATGAGGCTAAGGCGGCATCGACGGTGAGAGTGAGAGAGAGAGAAGAGAGGTGAGAGGATCGCAGTCGGGGGGTGGGGTTTGATTTTCAGAGTTAGAAATTTTAAATTTTGCAAATTAGTCCCCATTTTTTCCTTTTTTTTTACGGAACCATCCAGAATTATCCGGTATTGTTGGTATCGGCCGGTACCAATCAAAATTTTTTTCCAGTACCGACAACACCCGTACTGGTACCTTTTTTGGCCGATACGATACGAAATTTCCTTCACTGCTTCCAACTAATGAGCTGTTTGACAAAGTTAAATTAATCAAATAAAAAACCCTAACTTACCCCTTTTCCCTCTTTTGCCACTCACTTAAAACCTTATGGTAATTGATTTTGATGGTGGTTGATGTCCCTCTTCTTCACTCACTCGTTCCAAACACAATCCTAATTTTCTTTTGTTTGAAGTTACTTTCTCTCACTTTAAAAAATTATGAATCCATAGTGATTACCAAATTTCCATCGTGTACTTGACTTATGGTCATTGACGAGCACCTTTATGATGCTTCTCTTAGTTTACAGTCTCGATTCTGTTGTTAACCATCGCAGCGATAGGAGGAGGTATGGTTATGTTTGTTATGGTGGGTTTTCAGTTGCTTAAAGCCAAACCCTTTAAGGGCTTTGGTTGCTTAGAATCAGAGGTGTATAATTCAAGGTTGTTAAGGAACATGAAACTATTCACGAAAGTGAAGTCTATTAATAGGTGTTGTCTTAAAAGTTCCAAAGTTGAAGATTCATGTAGAGAATCCATTAAAGCTTAGTTAGTGATAGTGTGGAAATTTGGGTTCAAAGGGAGAAGAAGAAGAAGAAGAAGAGAAAGATGAGGTTTTTGTTGGTGTTAAGTAAAAATTAGAGAGTGAGAGGGCATATAAAGGGAAGAACAACAAGGAAGCCATTAAAGAGGGACGAAGTTTCTTAAGAGGTTCCATAGGTGGTGTGAGGAAGCATCCTTTGGCATGGTTAGTAATATATCAAAGGAGGGTATTCGATATAAGTTATGTTGAAAGTAGCAACTTATTGTCGCTATTAAATTCAAGAGCATTATCATTCTATGTGGAGCATCTGTTATCATAATAAATGACTTCTGTAGAAAGAGCATTGTTAATTATTTGTCAAATTGCTATAGTTGTTTTCGATAGGAGGTGATAAGGCGCATAGGAGAAAATAAAATAAGAAACATAAACTTTTATTAGCAAAAAGAAGAACGAAAGACAAAAAGAACAGAGGTTATTGTCTCACCTTACATTTTTGTATAAAGATTGATTTTCGATTTGGATGATTTATTTTTTTTGTCCGTTTACTCCATTCTATCGTATGCCTAATTCCCTCAAAGTGAATTAATAACAATTGATTTAATTTAATGATAATCTAACGTGGAATTGACTTACATATGACATCTCACGTATGTCACGTCAGTTCTGTTAACGGAGACATTAACGTCGGACTATATTTGAGAAAATTGAAAACTCAAGGATTTAATTACTACTTTTGAAATTTTGGGCTATAACTGCAAAATTGAGTAAAGTTTAAGATTTTTTGGTAATTAACCCTTTAAATTATTAGTGTTATGTTACGAATTTTCATGGCTTTCAAAGATGTTCCCTTCCCTCATAATCCTAATCCCCTTAAAGTGAATTAATAACAATTAATTTAATTTAATTATAATCTAACATAAAAGTTGACTTACATCTGACATCCTACATATGCCACGTCAGCTTTATTAAAGGAGACATTAAAATCAGGCTACATTTGACAAAAATTAAAAGTTCAAGTATTTATTTGCCACTTTTTACATTTTAAACTATAATTGCGAAATTAAGTAAAGTTTAAGAGTTCCATGGTTTTATCCCAACTATTGGAGACATAGCTAGAGGACCTAGAAAGACATGGAAATAGGTTGTTGGAAATAACTCTGACTCCTCCTTGGTGTTTAACCCTCCAGTGGAGATTGATGGTAAGCTAATGATGGCTCTTAGCATAGATGTTTTACAATAGGAAGTTGAGACATGGGAAGCTACTCTTGTTGGATTTTTCATGGACAAAAGGCCTGCTTTTCCTGTTATATAAGCGTGGACTTCGAGAAACTGGAAAGGAAGAGATCTAATAGAGGTAATGCTAACTGAAGAGGATAATGTAATCTTTACCTTTTCTTCCAAATCGGAAGCTTAAAAGGTAATATAAGAGGGCCCATGGCATATCTCTCAACCTCCATTATTTATCCAAAATTGGCAACCGGGAATGGAGTTAGAAAAAATCATAATGAAGAGCATACCCCTATGGGTGAACATTCACAATATGCTTTTGAAGTATTGAACTACAAAGGGGTTGAGTATGCTTACGAGCTACTTGGGAAAACCTATATGTATGGATGAAAATACTGCATTGAGAAAAAGAGAAGGATTTGCTTGATTATGTGTGAGTATGGATATCTCTAAGGAAATGAAGGATAGTATCCCTATTCTAAGGTTGGCTGATGAAAACTCTCTTAGAGAAGACAAAGTCTTGGTGACTTACCAATGAAAACCGTCTCTTAAAGCTCAAGGCAAAGAATGAAAACCAACGGGTAAAGTTTCCATTAAAGGTGACTATTGGGAAGTGATGAGTATGGAAAAGAATGAGTCTAAAGAAATCAAAGAAACCGAGGAGGCAGAACAAGTAGCAGAAAACCAAGAGATGGTTCAGTCAGTTAATGCCTCACCTAAAATAAGGGAGTGCATTCCGAAGGAGAATAGCCCTGATTATGTTCAATTGAAAAGAGTTCAACAAATTTTATCAGAAGATTTCTGTAAATAAAGGAGGAAATGTTCTGGAAACTAGTGGTACTTCTATAAATGAAGGAGTTTCGGTTGTTCAATAGAATGAACAAAGTCTATCAAAGGCTAATTTGGAAAATGGTAATATTCAAGAGGTGCAGTTTGATCAGGTTACCTTTTGGAAACGTATTAGGAGCAGTAGGAAAAGCTCCAAAGGGAAAACAAATTGCCTATGACTTTGATTGTATGGAATATGCGTGGAATAATCATTCCAAGCTTAATGTTTTAAGGGATTTTGTGCTAAAGGAAAAGCCTTAAGTTTTTTGTATGTTGGAGACTAAAATCAGAGAAGTTAATCTGAATAAATTGGTTTGTCTAGGTAATAACTGGAAGTTCATTACAAACCATCAAAATCATGTATATGGAAGGATTATTATAGCTTATGACGGTGATTACTTGAAAGTAGAGGTTTTGGAATCAAGTCAACAGCATATTCACACTAAGATTTATTTTAAAATGAAAAATTCTTAGGTTTTAACTACTTTTATCTATGGATTCAACACTATGTTCCAAAGATCTAACCTCTGGAATTACCTAAGAAGGATTGAGGCTTCGTTAAATTCCTCTTGAGTGGTCTGTGGAGATTTTAATACCACTTTGTTCATATCAGAGGCTGAAGGTAATTGTAACCTACTCAACTACTCCTCTGATATGTTTGATCGTATGCAGGAAGTGGAACTTATAGATCTAAAATCTGAAGGTCATAAGTTTACTTGGACAAATAAACAAGTTCTATTTGGCACATCAGGAAAAAAAATAGATAGGGCTTTGGAAAATGTGGAATAGTTACATACTTTTTCAAGAAGCCCTGCGAAATTCCTAGACCCTAGCATCTCAAACCATACTCCTATAAAGATTGATAACTTGTTCACTACCACCAGAGTCCATCATCCTTTAAGATTTAACAATTTTCTAGTTAACATAAAGGGATTTCAAGAAGCAATAGCGAAGGGATTGGAGCATGGATGTTATAGGATTAAGCAGTACATATGTATCTAAAAGCTCAAGGCTATAAAACAGGAGTTGAAGATTCTTAATTGTAAGAGAGGTCTGAATCTTTCTAAGGAGATTGAAATAACTAAAGTTTAATTTATTTAAAGGTTATTAGCAAAGAATCCCTTGAATGGTGCTCTAACTACAACAAAGAAGGAAGCTCTTAAGAATTACTTTGGAAGTGGTGGATAATCAATGTTTTTTTATTGAAGCAGAGAGGTATAATTAATTGGATAAAAGATGGATATAGATATACTAAGTTCTTCTTCAATTCTATATTAGCTCGAAAGAATGTCAACAAAATCACCTTCACTAAAGTTAGTATGGATGTTTTCGGACAAGATGACATAACTAAAGAAGCCATGAATTTCTATAAAAATCTACTAGGCTCATAAGCTCCCCCATCTGAGTTGGTTTATGATCTTAGACAGTTTGTATCCACTAAACTTTCTAATCATGAAATTTCTTGGTTAATAAGACTTGTTACAGATCAGGAAATTGATAAGGTTGTCTTTAACATGAATGGCTTTAAGGCTCTAGGACCTGATGGCTTGAATGACTTTTTCTATCAGAAAACTTGGAATAGTTTGGAGGGATAGTCAAGGAGGCAGTGCATAAGTTCTTCCTAAAAGGGGTTTTACTAAAAGAAATAAACAAGATCTTTCTTTGTTTGGTCCTTAAAAAATCCAGCTCAGATAATTGGAGTGATTACAGAACTATTTTGTGTACAAATTTTCTCTACAAAATCATTGCCAAGATTTTGGCTAATAGGCTTAATAAGGTTCTGAAATTTCTCATTAGTGAGAATCAAGGAGCATTTATGACTAGCAGAGATATAGGGGACAATATCCTTATTATGTAGGAGCCTTTAAAAGGGTATAATCGCAGGAGAAGTCCTCAAAATTGCACTATAAAAATTGATTTATAGAAAGCTTTCGACAGTGTGAATTAGGATTTTTTGCTAAAAACTATGGAGATCGTAAACTTTCCCCTAAGATTCATAAAGTGGATTCAAGAATGCATTTCTATTGCTTCTTATGGGATATTGATAAATGGGAGCCTCACGGAGCTGTTTAAAGGAAAAAAAAGTTCTTAGGCAAGGGGATTCTCTATCCCCTCACCTATTCCTAATTTGTATAGGAGTTCTCACTCAGTTATTGAAGCATAACACTTCAACGAACCCTAACTTCAGATTTCACTCCAAATGTAAGAAAGTTTCTCTAAGTTTATGTTTTATAGATGAGCTTATTCTCCTATGCAAGGCTAATGTTCATTCAGTCTCTTTTTTGATGAGGGTCTATATCTCAACCTACACAAGAGCTATTTCATTCTCTCCAAAGGTGCTTCTCACCTCTCAAATGCCTTATCTCGAGCTACGGGTATGGAAACTAAAGACCCTCCTCCCCTCTACTTGGGGATTCCTATCTCATCAAGGAGGCTTAAGTTTTGTGAATGTATTCCTTTAATTGAAAAGATCCAGAAAAGATTGGGGACATGAACCAATAGAGCACTATCCTATCTTTAGCTACTGAAGTAGATAATTTTGTCTATGAATACTTACTAGTGTTCATACCTTTTTTTTTCTCTAAAGGGCTTATTAAAATAGTAGAAAAAATGATGAAGGAATTTCTATAGGGGGAAAGGGAATAAAGAGAAAGGAATCGCCAAAGTTAGTTGGAAGAAAATCTGTCAACTGAGAGATGAAGGAGGATTAGGACTGGAGTCAATCTCTAATAAAAACATATTTCTTATGTCCAAGAGGATTTGGAGAATCTTAAGTGAAAAATAATCTATGTGGAATAAATGGATTCACTTTTATTTATTAAAAGGAGGGAGTTTTTAGGTTCTAAAAACCAAAAGCAGCTACACCTAGTTTTTAACCAACTTCCTAGAACGAGGGATGAGGTGTACTAGCACATTACTTGCTAGATAGGGGCAGGGGTAAGAATTTTTTATGGTATGATAACTGGACAAGGAATAGACCTTTAATACAAAATCAGATGGCAAGATCCTTATTAAATCTGCTCCCTAAGGATACTAAGCTCCAAGAAATAGTTAGGAACGAGAACTGATCCCTTTCTTCAGATGAGACTAGACTTATACTCTTTCCTCAATTTAGAAGCCATGGGGAGAGAGATATCTACCTTTAGAAGGGTATTCCTATTTCTAAGATTATTGTTAAGGAAGTTAGAAAGATGAGGGAGGGGTTTACAAATCGAGTAGGATGGGATTCATTGATCTGGAACAAGGCCCTTAGACCTAATGTTAGTTTTCTGCTCTAGCTAGCAATATGGGATAGACTTGGTACCTTGGATAGGCTGAAATTCCTAACCTCTTCTAAGCCATGTATCCTATGCAATCTAGAGGATGAAACTAGAGATCACCTCTTTTTTGAATTTGTCTTCTCCAGAGAAGTTTGGGCCAAATTTCTACTCTATGTGCCCCTGGTTTTATCTATTGCAGACTCATAAATATCCTACAGGAATTACCTAATTTACATATTTCTAAATGTGATAGGGCTATTATATTACTCTCAGTGGCTACATGTTTTTAAGTAATCTGGAATGAGAGGAATAGTAGAAGGTTTAAAGACAAATCTACCACACTAATACCTCTTATAAAACTCACTATTGCTAGTATTCACTACTACTAGTATAAGGGGGCAACTGATCATCAATCAGTTAAACCTACATTGTAGCAGGGGAATGGCCCTTATATGAAGAATATAACCCTAGCCCTATCTGATCTCTCCCAAGTTCTTATTAGTCAGTTCATGCAAGCGGAAATGAAATCCAAAAATAGTTTTCACAACAGTTCTCATGTATTAAATAAGCAGATTATTCTTTCACAATCTCTAAGGAACAAATGAGGTTTGTTCAGATTTGGACTCACTTGGAATTAATAAGATCTTCTCCTTTCTAGGTTGAACATTGCTTGAAGATCTATGCTATCCATCCAACCCTGTCATCAACGAATTAATGTTTAATTAGTGGAGGTTTCAAGAAATAAGAAAGGAAGGTTTCAAAATCTTTGAACCGGGTACTTTTTTAGTGGATGAGATCTCCTCTTTGGCTAGCCTTCGAAATCCTTTAAGAAAAAACAAGTCCCGATGAGATGAACTCGGATTAGCGATGCCCTAAATGATTATAAAGTTCGATTGTTGAGTTTGATACTTGTGTCGAGCTTCTTGTACGAAGACCTGAGTGAGAGTAGTGCCGGAACCATTGATCGCCTAGCCTCCAGAGTCGACTTCACCCTCCCCAATCGAGAAATGATGCAAAGGTTTGAGAAAGGGCAAGTTAGTCTTACCTTAATTGTCTACGAAGTGTCGTTAAATGTTGGATTGGATACCTTGTTGTTTTTGTATTTGACTGAAACTAGTGTTTTAAGAGGATTTCTCTCACGTGGGAGAGATCCTCCCCCTATTTTGTAACTTCTCTTTTATAATGAATGATTTTTTAATTTATCAAAAAACAATTAACTTAATTTAATTATAATCTAACGTAGAAGTTGATTTACATCTGACATCTCACTTATGTCGCCCCTTAAGGGATAACCGAGTTGGTAGAGTGGAGGGACATGGGGTCAAAAGGTCTTGTGTTCGATTTTTCCTGTTTACGCTATCTCGATTGAGCCTGTCGTACATGACTTGCCTAGTGTGAAATATCTGTTTGATGTGATTTGTAAGCTATTGCGTTAATCCGAAGATTTACCCATTGCGCATCCAAAAGGTAATGATTGCGAGATCCTTTATTTCAAAAAAAATCTCACTTATGCCACGCCAGCTTTGTTAAAGGAGACATTAAAATCAGACTATATTTAAAAAATTGAAAGTTCAAGTATTTAACTGATACTTTTTAAATTTTAAACTTTTATAAAATTAAGTAAAATTAAGAATCTTTTTAGTAATTAACCGTTTAAATTGTAGGTGCTTATTACAACTTTTCATGGCTTACAAAGATGTTTAGAACTTGCGTTTTGACGTAGGAAAGAAAAGAAAATATTAAGAAGCAATTAACAAAAAGTTGACATTAAAATTTTAATTCAGAAAATAAAGTGATTACAAACGATTAGTACACAACTGTAATAAAAGACAACGTTGTTAAAAACTGCAGAGGTAATGGCTTATGGTTCATATTGAACGGGCGGTTGCAAAACAAATACTCTTTTCTCTCCTTTTTCAAGCTCGCTCTTTTGTCCTTTTCGTAGTACAATGTACAAACGTCATGTGATGGACAAGTGTTATTCATAGATTAGGGCCTTAAAACTCTGTTCATTTCCCTCTGTCATAAATATATTGCCTTGTGATTTAAACTTAAAACTCTGTTTATTTCTCTCTGTCATATATATATATAGTATTTTTTTTTTATAAATCAGATATATATAATATTTTTGGAATAACAAGACTCAAAGATTGAGACAATAAATTAGAGTCTGACAATCTTCTTTGAAAATTATAAAAGCTGTAATTTAAAATTGATAAAAGAATATAATTGAAGCTGATCAACTAAAACAGAAGATTTGATCTGAAAAATATATAATAGTAAGATAAGATACATTTTACCTAACATTTCAAATGTTGACAAGCCAAATACCGTAATGCATAGTTTTCTAATGTTATCTCCACATTATTATAACCACATTTTCTTTCAAAAAGAGCTCCTATTCATCATGATGAGATAATCATTATTGGCTCTGCCCAGTGCCAGTGCCAGTGCCAGTGCCCACCCACTGTAAGCAATTAACTTAAGCCTTAAAAAAAAAACAATAATGTTGGTGTAAGATAAGCAACACATGTCATGAGCCGGCGTCGTACATTTATTTTTTTTTACCTAATTATCTGGTGATTACGTTAGGGATATGGATGATCTGTACATTGTTTATTCAGCAACCTAAACTCTTCCATTAAATAAGGGGGAATAAGTAGTCGTATTACTCAAGATCAAGACAGAGGATAATATTTTCTTAAATTCCACTTGCCAACGCAAATAAAAATTTTATTTATCATTCATTTCGAAAATAGAAAATGTGAGCAGAAGAGAAGATGCTGTGACCTGAGGAACGAACGAGCTTATGAATGGTATTTAATGCAGCAGATTAGGAACTGATTAACAATTTATTCCAGGACATGACGCTGATGTATCCTATCTACAGTCTCAGTCTGCCACGTGTTCTGCATAGAATGCACGTGCTACGCTGTAGCTGCCTATTCCCTAAACCCTACAGAGATTCTCAATTTCCATACAAATGAATGACAAGTTAGGCAAAATTCAAAACAGTCAATCAAAAGTTGCATTGCATCATTGTTCTCTTCAATTCCATGTGAGTTATTTGGTCGAAACGTTTTGTTTTTTTCGCTTCATAATTGAGAAAGGGCGGTGGCACATGTGTGGTTGCTATTTATTCCAACTAGGAACACACCTTCATGGTGTCGTTTTAATCCCACATTTAGTCGTTTGGTCGGTCACAGCCTAAGTTGATTCCCGTTTTTCAATTAAATACGCTCACTGAGCCCCCACCCCCTTTCGGCTTTTCCTATAAAACCCACCAATATACCACCGCTTGCTATCGCCTCTCATCACACATCTAACGCTCGCTACTACGTGTCCAGTCAACTTATCCTCACTCTGCAACACAAGCCCAATATGGAGAACAAAGAGGAAGATGTTAGATTGGGAGCCAACAAGTTCACCGAGAGACAGCCGATTGGCACGGCGGCTCAGACCCAAGATGACAAGGACTACAAAGAGCCACCGCCTGCTCCCTTGTTCGAGCCCGATGAACTTACTTCTTGGTCCTTTTACAGAGCTGGCATCGCCGAGTTTATTGCCACCTTTCTGTTCCTCTACATCACTGTCTTGACAGTCATGGGTGTTTCCAAGTCCAGCACGAAATGCTCCACTGTGGGTATTCAAGGGATTGCTTGGGCTTTCGGTGGCATGATCTTTGCTCTCGTCTACTGCACCGCCGGCATTTCAGGTCCACCCAAACCCTTAACTAACACTTATGAACCATTCTTGTTTATAAGATATAGACTGCTTTTGTACGTTGTGGGATGTTTTCCTTTGAGAAAAAGATGTTAGCTGTTTAGGCAAATTGTACATGTTACGGAACTAACGGTAATGTTCTTTCAGGCGGTCACATAAACCCGGCGGTGACATTCGGGCTGTTCCTGGCGAGAAAATTGTCCTTAACACGGGCTTTGTTCTACATGGTGATGCAGTGCCTTGGTGCCATTTGTGGAGCTGGTGTAGTAAAAGGGTTCGAAGGGAAGACTCAGTTCGAGTTTTTGGGTGGTGGCGCAAACGCCGTCAACAGTGGTTACACCAAAGGTGACGGCCTCGGGGCCGAGATTGTTGGCACCTTTGTTCTTGTCTACACCGTCTTCTCCGCCACCGATGCTAAGCGCAGTGCCAGAGACTCCCATGTTCCCGTAAGCTTTGTCTCTCTGAAAACATAAACACACGAACAATTTTGGTTTGAAGTCGCGATTATTTACAAGTGGTAATCTGCTGTTCATCAGATTCTGGCACCCTTACCAATTGGGTTCGCAGTGTTCTTAGTTCACTTGGCTACCATCCCAATTACCGGAACAGGTATCAATCCTGCTCGAAGTCTCGGTGCTGCAATCATTTTCAACAAGGACAGTGCCTGGGATGATCACGTAAGTAGTTCTTGATTCAACAATGGGAAAGTCTTTAATTTTATTTAATATAATTCTTTTAACATTATGCGGCAGTGGATTTTCTGGGTGGGACCATTCATTGGAGCAGCACTGGCAGCTCTGTACCACCAAGTTGTGATCAGAGCTATTCCATTCAAAAAGTGATGGATGATGATTACAGATACAGTTGTGGAAGAAGAAGAAGAAGAAGAAACGACACGATCAGTATCTGTCAACTTTTGAAGTTTCATGTCTGGTTGTTTGTGAATTATGTTTTCCCAAAGCACATATGTAACAATAGTAGCTTAAGGGCCTTTTCCTTTCTCTGTCTTTTTCTTGGGCTTAAGGAACAGGCGTAGTTGGTTTCATCATGTTATGGAAGTTCGGCAGCCAATATGTAATATTATTATTATGCAAGTGGAATGTCATTTTCATTCTACCCACAGAAAAGAAACCTACTCCATTTAACTTTGGCCCGTTATATATATATTACTTACAAGTTGACTCTTGTCCCTTCTTCTTCCTTGGACCTTTGCTAATCAATTTGTCCCTTGCAACTAAGTAGAATATTTGACAATTATTTGGTTTGTTAAAGGGCATAATGACGAGTAAGAGACTCAAAAGTGCTCTCCTGAGGGACGGTATAAATTACTGAATTTGTATCCGTTAGGCTTGTCTCACTTGTTGATGTTCATTACCAAAAATTATTATTTGTGTCTTTGAATAATGGGCAGTGGTTAATTTTATATCTTATCTAAAGTCACTTTCCCTATTTTATTTTTTATTACTATATTGATGGAAATGTGGCATGAAATGCTACAATCTGCAACAATGACATGAAAAGTCATTTCACCCTTATATTTTTATCTGCAAAAGAAAACGATCGAGTGGCACGCTATTTAAAGCAAAGGTTTCTTTGTGCATGTCCAAATCGTTTCTAGTTGGAGGATAAATTTGTTGAAGATCATCATAAATTAAAGGGTTGAAATATACCTTAATTGAAATTTTGCAAAACTTTTATTCTAGAGATGTCTATTACGAACTATTCATGTGTTTAGTCTTTAATGCTATCTATAAAGGGAAGAAAAAACTCTATTTTATCTAAAAAGGACAAAAATACTAGCTTTCGGATATCATTTTTCTCTTTACCAAAAAAAAAACTCTAAAATTTCGTTCAAATTTAAATTAAATTATTAATTAAAATCAAAATCAAATTTAATAATAATAATTATTATTATTCTTAATAAAATTAAATATAATATATTTAATCCTTAAATATATTATATTTAAATTCAATCATACTTATTCTTACTAACTAGTAATCGATTTATAATTGATAAATAAAAAATTTATTTTTAAATCTTATTTTACTCTAGTTAAAAAATTCCTTAAATTATTACTAATCAAGAACAGTGGAGTATTCTCCCTAACTATTTTAAGATGATAATTTCTTTATTGACTTACTCAACTGTTTTTATACAATTCATATTCTATTCTAGTACTATCGACTAAGTTACTTTAATTAAAATAGGTCAAAATATAGTAATTCATATATGAGATATCTTGGTAGTCTGAAGTCTAAATATCAATTATACAACTGTCATTATGAGGAAATCTCCAAACACATAAGTATTGTTTCATTTGGGGTCCTTAAAATTAAGTCAACTTAGTGAAATTATTTTCTAGTAACTATCCACATATAGTTTTTTAAGTATTTTCACACTTAATTTATGAGATCAATTACTTTTTCATAATAAAGAAACTTGACATCTTCTAGTACTATCGTTCCATTAATATTTTGTCTTGATGAAACTATAACTAAGAATAATTTGGAAATAATACATAAATATAAATTGATCATCATAATTATAATTTCATTATATTTTTTTAAATTGAAAATTGTATATTCCTATAGTTGAAACTATTACTTACATTACAATGAATTCACACCAGTTAGAATCATCTATGTAATATCCCATTACCCGTGGGAACGTTAAAATAGTAAATGTGAGTAATTTATGAGAGGCTTAGAAATGCTTCTTCATACTCATGCATAATATGCCATACACATATACATGAATAATGAATTTATCTGCACATGAAAATAATTGTACATGCATTCATGAATAATTTCAGGTATAATTGGATTGATTTGTGTATTTTTGAGAATTAGGAATGTTTTTACATTGAAAATTTTATAGGTTAGTGAAATTGTGATATTTTTGAATTTTGGTGATTTTAAGATTTATTTTCAGAAATTACAGAGAATTATGAAAATTTATGGAAAAAAAAAAGAGAGAATAGGAATTACTGATGATTAGAGATAGTTAGATTATAAAGATGAGATTAAAGGAATTAGTCAAGAAGAAACTAAGTTAGAGCTTGGGTATTATAAAAGTGAAAAGTGTCACTGATTTAGTTAAATGGCTTTGGTATTTTTTGTCTGAGAGTGAGTTTGATTTCAGAGAGTAAAAAGGGGATAAGCTACATGTTTAAGTGTTGCTTCGTAGCCATCTCCTTCAAATTTCCTTCCAAAACACAAAGTTTTCATCAAATACCTTTCAAAAGTTAGCTTTGTTCTTCTTTTTCCCATACCACTTCCACTTTGTTGTTTGTTCTTTTTCCCTAAGAAAAAGACCAAAGCTAGTTATTTATACAGTGGTGTACATGAATTGCATGGAGTTTAGGGTTTTGCGATAGTTGAAGGTCTTGGAGTTTTTAACAAGTAAGTATTGAATAAATCCTCTAGAGTTATAAATTTATAAAATAAATTTGATGAATTATTATCATTTGCATGAACATGAAATTTTCGTGTATTTACATGGCTACTGTGAAAATGGGATGAAAATATAGATATAGTGTTTTTTAGTATTTGATGGATTATTAGTGATCAGGTGATGTAGAAATGATTTTTTGAGTTTGAAATAGAAATGAAATGGTGTATGAGATTAGTATAGAAAAATTGTAATATGAAAAAAGTGATATGCTGTCATGCTCTGTTTTTTCATTGTACATGTTTATATATATGCATGTGTATATGTGAGTAGATGAGTTTCTTAGAGATGATAAAAAATGTGGTGTTTAAGTTGAAGGGTAGTTTTAAAATAATGGTTTGAGATGGGAATGAATATATAAATGATAGTTGATGGAAAAGATTTAAGAAGATGTAGAGAATGAAAATATAGGAAAATGTATAGAATGGTGAAATGCAGAGTTGAGTATCTAATATCTAACTTTTTGATGATTTTGAAGATTTTGACTAAACTCGTATATTTTGGAGTAGTATGAATTTATGGTGAATGAGTTGATTGAAATGGAGTAGAAAAACAAGAAATAAAAATTTAAAGTGTTCGATTTTAGAGAATGAAATCTGGAAATTTTATGGGTATGAATAGTAACAGTGTTGAGTTTTTGATATGAAACTTCCGCGAATTTAATGTATTGATTTATGCAAATTTTGACAAAATTTCTTCATAAAAGTTGTAGATCTTTCTTTTATCTTTCCATTGATATAAAGTATGAAATTTTTGGACATTATAGTTGAGAGATATGATATTTAAAATTTGTGATGCTATTTATGATGGACTTTCAGGATAACTGCATTGATTTGAAATTTTGATCCTTATAGAGGCAAAAAATATTTTTGAGGTCTTCACAAAAGTTGTAGGTCTAGAAGTTCTATTTAAAACGATCTTTGAACGGCCTTAATCTGATATTTGTAGTGAAAGTTATGCCTATTTTACTAAGACAGGTCGGAGGAAGAATAGAGAGAAGAGGAAAGTCACGATCGTGACGAATCGCGATCGCGACATTGAACAGGCCCGCAAAAGTCGTGATCGCGACGGGTAACTCCACAACTTTCCTCTAGACCTGAATACCTCTCACTCTTTTGGCCATGACTTTTTCGTCCGACCTTCAAATGACCTGATTTTTGAAGCATTGGATTCCTAACACATTTCTCTATCTCTTCACAAAAATTTATAGCTTTTGGTATTAATTTGAAAAAGATTCATTGAATCAAAGTAAGGGTATCAGTTGGAAGAATATGAACTGGATATTTTATTGAACTTATTCTAGTATTTTGGTAATATCTTGATCTGTAAGATTTCAAATAAGATGAATTTTTATTTGGAGTAAACTAGAGACTTAGGCCTAAAAATTGTCTCAAGAAGTCAAATTTTGATTCTTTCTTTAAGATATTTAATTTTTGGATGGAAGTTGTACATAGTACACTATTATTGAATGTGAACAACCTGATACTGTTGGAGGTATATCTTCCAAATTACTGAACCAAATTAAGTGATTTTTGTGTCAATGGAAGATAAGACATAGAGGAACACTTTTCTAGAAGAGAGTATAACCAAATTATATCAATTTCACTTTCTAATTAAATATGAACATTAGACCCGAAAGTGTAACTTGGAAAAAATTTCTGAAGTGAGTCAATGAGCAAGGAATAGAGATTTTAATGGTTTAGTGAGGCATAAATTTAAGTATAAATTATAGTTAGATGAGTTTTCATATTAGATTGATTATGTGATAAAATTGATAGATAAATATCCGGTATTATCATGAATATGTATTATACATAATTCATTTCATACATGTGCATTATTGATTATGATTATGCAAATTGTGATATTGTGTATATTATTTATAATAGAGAAGCAACTGGAACATCAACCTCCAGACGTTGCCGGGACTTCGAGGCAATAGCTTCGGGACCAACTTGTGAGTAACCTAGATGGTCTCACTTAATTACTTGTTTGCTTAAGTTATGTTTTGATCGATAATTGAATGTGTTTAATTGTGAAGTTCGGATAGAAGGTCTGATGAATGTGATTGTGGATTAAGATATTGAAGTGCTACTTGAATGTGAATGTGAAGACCTAAGTGCTTTATAATGTGAGTGATTGTGGTACATGCAATCTATATATGAATGCATAATCAGATAATGATAGTTGTGACCAGAGTAGCCACTGTTCAGAGCTAAAAACTCAATGATTGAATATGAGCATCGAGCTCAAAAATGACTAAGAGCCTAAGGCTCACTATGCAAAATGAGCCCTGTATCCCCCAATCGGATAAGGGACAGTTATTAATGAGCCCGGTATCCAAAATGGATACAGGACAGTTCAGACACTTGATCACAACAGTGTAATAATTGGAAAATATCTCATGAGCACCTCATATACACATTGTTAAGTATATTTGTTGAAATGAAATGCCTATGCTTAAGTGAAAATGTGAAATTTATAAAAAGTGCACTATGTGATTATATATTATGTGAATTGTTGTGATGCATGAATTGAGTGAACCATCGATGATGGTTACCTTATTGAGTTTGCAAAATTTACCAAAATTGTAATGTTGTCTTTTCAGAACCGAGAGACGACTCTAGCTACTAAGAGGCTCTATTAGTCGTGTAGGTTGTGATTGCAAGAGAAGTCATGGCTCAAAGATTGATCAGCTGGGATTTTTGGACAGATTAGTTAGATTGTGTATATTTTTCCTCTTTCATGTAGTACTTTTGTTATTAGGTTTTGTTGATGTACATATAGAAAATGTTGAAAGACACAATGTAGACTTTTGGTTTTGTGAAGTGAAATGAGAAAAAAGTTGGTTTTAAAATATTGTGGTTTTTCTATTGATGCTTTATAAGTGAATATTGATATGATGCCATGTGAAGTGAATGTAGT
>JAOSBK010000005.1:10518422-10532474 GCA_027568895.1 Erythroxylum shatona | reverse complement strand
TAACTTATTCGCAATAAACTTATCAATTAATAATACATTTTTATTCATCTTAAGTATCAGGGGCATTTTCGTCATTGGCACATTTTTTCCGTTCTGTCTCCTGCAACCAAACACATTCTGTCCTGGAGACGGAGACAGATTTTTCTGTTCTGTCCACCATAACCAAACAGCTCATCGTCTCCAGTTTTTGTTCCGTTCCGTCTCCAAATTTCCGTTCCGTTCCGTCCCCAACAATCAGAGACAGCAACCATACGGGCAGTAAAGATACAAAAGTCACCAGACGATCAAAAGCTTAAAATAGCTAACGCTGAAACATGTCTAAGAAAAACAGTAAAGATCGCATGTTTCATCAAATTAGAAAAGACTGCCAAAGTTGGAAAACATTAATGGGGAAGAGGACTTTTTTTAGAGGTGAAAAAACAATTTCTTCCATTAAAAAAGATGGTGATGCACAATGCGAGAGGAAAATGGAAATAGGACATAACCAAATCAGTAGACGGCACAAACTGCTGATTGAAATATCAATTTTATAAACATCCAGTTACATGAAAGGTGAACAAAAGAATGCTACTACTTTTCATATTTCTTCTTACATTTCTGGGGAAGAACAGTTGTATGCTACATCAAAATTGGTGGAGTTCAAACAGGTCCATCACAAGCTTCTTAGTGAATGAAAAGGACCTCACAAGCTTGTTCATAATCTTTTCCAAGCAACCTCACTCAGAGCTGCCATTTATTCAATTCTACATTTTCAATGAATTAGTAACCCCAGACAAAGAGGTAAAGACCTTACCCTCCGCCTCCTGTTCATGACGTTGCTCCGGAGCTAGCTACAGTTCGTGGGAGATTGTGGCTTGTGCCATTGTTCAAAATCAAAACTGAAGAATGTTAAGGATATCCACTCAACAGAGGGGTTATCAGAAGAATGCAGCAAGAAATCAAGTAACCAACCCAATCTGAGGGCTGCTGTACTCTGCCCCGTGTTGATCCTAAGGAGGATCATCTCATCAGATTGACCAACCCTGCCAGTTCTACAACCATTCAATAGGGAATAACATATGGCATGGCAAAGACATCAGCTGACTCTATACTCAGAGCCTCCGACCACACCTGGGCTACCACTCCAACCTCAGTACCCACTTTTGGTTTCTTGGGTTGAGCATTCTCACTCTGGAATAGCCATTCTTGATCATCAAACTCCGGCCATCGTTTCATTATAGGCACACTAAGCACCTCACTTAAAAACTTGGAATCTGGATGGGGTTTCTTCTCAAGCATTTCAAAATTTTGATACTTTTGACTATTTGCAAGTAAAGGTTCTGCCATAGTGGATATCGGCTTTGCTGATAAGGAAACTGATGAAGCTTGAGCTTTTACCACACCATTTATCTTCCCTTCTCTGACATTCATCTTAGGAGTGGTGGCCGCCCCTTGCCCACCTGATGTAGATGGCGAGGAGTTTTGGAAGCTTTGTACCATTTTTCCATTCTCCGTGACTAGATGCAAGGAAGATAAAGGTTTTGGCAATTTAGGGGGTTTTTCTATATCATTAGCTGCAAGGAAAAGTCACAAGGAAGCAGAACTTGTCAGTGGACAAGAAGCCTAGATGTTGCCAGTTAAAATGCATCAACATAATTTTAAAATAAGCACTAAGCAACTACTCCAAAATCTCGAGGAATTGTATGAAACCAACCAAAGTAAGCAGTTCAAAAACTTCTTCCAAGAAAGGCATTCCTCGTCTTAAAATAGGCAGGAAAGGATGTTTTAATATGAATGAATACGACTCACCACACAAGAAACCATTAGCATCAGACTCCTTTCGTTTCTTGAGACTTTCCTGAAGTATAGCACTCTTGGTGATTTCTTTGGCTAGAAGCGAGGTTCTTACATGGTGACTACCTAAGAAGTCCACTTTGTTGCTTTCTTTTAAACATTCTTTGTTCCCTTTTTCCTCTTCTTCTACACCGTCTTTCTCCCTCTCTAACCTCTTTTCCTCTTTAATTTTGTCCTTGTATTTATCTCCGTGTTTATCATTATTTTCATTTTTCTTGACCTTCCCTCTAATTTCCACCAACTTCCTATCATCCTTCTCCATTAGTCTGGGCACCCTGTCAATTTTTGTCTGAACCAATCCAGAAGGATTCTGAAATGCATGGAAGGCATTTCCAGTAATTCTCATGTCATCCCCCCTGTCCAGCCCATATGACTTACCATTACTCCCTTTCTTGTTCTTTTCAATACCTTCAGCCGAGATGGCAGTAGTGCTTGCAACTGATCTGACTTCTAAAACATTCAATTTCTCAACTGGCTGGCTGAAAGCTTCGGTTTCATCAACTTTGTTCCTCCTGCTCAACTCCTGGTCAAATACAGAACTAGTTGCAGCCAAATGGATGCTCTGCTTGGTCTCCCGACCATTGCAGCCCAAATATCGGCCAGCAAATTTCTTTTCAACTGAGACACAGTTTCTATCTACGTTTCTCGTGACTCCACTGCTAGCCTTAGATTTCTCTGAAAGTTTTCTCTCATTTGTCGTTTGATCTGTGTTATCATACTGAAATTCACCAGAAAGTATCTTCTCATCTGAAACACTGCTTTTGTCCTTATCTTTATCTTTATCCTTCTTCTCTCTGTGCTTTTCCTTTTTCTCTTTCTTATCCCTGTGCCTTCCATATCTTTTATCTTTCTCGCTCTTCTTCTTACCCTCACTGTTCTCTCTCTGTTTTTTCTCCTGCTTGCTTTCTCTGTTATTTTCCTGAAAATTATGCAAGGAGTTACACAAGTCCGTCAACTAAAGAAATGTATAAATTTATAAGCTGGAACCAAACATTTATTATGTGGCTGCTAGTACATTAAGTTTGTGTCTAAGCATTAATGAATGCGTGTTCTGTGTAAGCAAAAGAGCGAGATCAAAACTCCAAAGCAGATGGCATGCTCTCTCTCTCTCTCTCTACACCATCAAGTAAGTTAAATGTCCTATG
This sequence comes from Erythroxylum shatona, assembly GCA_027568895.1. Lineage (NCBI taxonomy): Eukaryota > Viridiplantae > Streptophyta > Magnoliopsida > Malpighiales > Erythroxylaceae > Erythroxylum > Erythroxylum shatona. Next base: position 10,529,496 of record JAOSBK010000005.1, on the reverse strand, counting down.
ACAGAAGTCATGCACAATACAGATGAGGCAATCCTCGTGGAAGAAATTTGAGAAAACATTCGAACATGCATTTCTTTCATCAAGAACTCCACAAATTTGTCACAAACAATTCAAACAAAAGCAGCATCTTGTCTTGAGACCCATAAAAGTTGGTATCATGTATGGAAAAGAAATTAAATTGCAATAACCACTAAACTCAAAGATCCATGTTATGTTGCACAAGATTCGAATTCTTTAATTTTGATATCAAGTGCTCAGGATATCTACGAAGTTTAAAAAAAATGTAAATTTGCTTCCACACACTAACTGTAGGATGAATGAACAACATCCGGTAGAAATATCAGATCTTGGCATATTGTAAGTTGTTTCACAGAAGTCCACTACAAAATTAATCTAGCTACTGGAAAGAGGCTATGTTTGAAGGAGGAGAATATCAAGTATTGTTGTATCCAATGATCATCATTATGAATACACATACACAAGCATGCAAAAGAAGTGGATATCACTGTTGACACAGCACTAAGTTCCAACATGTCTTCAGAAAGGGGGAGGTTACAAGCATCCAACCCCCAAATTTCAAGGCCAAAACAGCATCCATGTGAGAACATGTAATCTAAAAACCCAGAAAATGGCAAATAAAAGGATCTTGTGCATATCACCAAACAAGTGAAGAGATTACAATCATCTTTTTCTAGCAGGTTAGATTTCCTGTAGGAATTTATGTGATTATATTTCCTAGAATTTCCTCTTTTACTTGCATGCTTATCTTCTGTTTTGTTGAAGGCCACCAAGGTTTGCCAATGTTGTCTAACAATCAACATAACAGAATTCAGGAAGCCACAAGTAAAGGTAGGTAATCTCTACTCTTATCTTAGTTCAAATTAGTGTATCAACTAGTCTTAGTTCAATATCAGCAATAACCTAGATGTAAAGCTAGGTAACATCTATTCTAAAGAATAAATGTTTATAACCTTCTCCTTTGATTTTTACAAGAGATTTCACCCATTCAGACCTTGATAGTCTTTCCTTTAGAACCACATTTCATCCCACTATGGTAAGAACCAAAATGCTTGAGCACAATCATTATCACTATCAAATCACTCCACAGGCAAAGTCAACAGCACCAAACTGACTCTGCAATTGCCTCGCATTTGTAAACTGGTATAGAACCGAGAATAAAAAACACAAGGATTTAGGTTTTGTTAATTTGTTACCAAATAACCCTCAAGCATGGTTCACAGTTCATTAATCATTTTTAACTGCCATAATGTTCCTCTTTCCACACTGTTGCATTTAGTTTGGGTAGAATGCCAAGTCTCACCGAAGTCAGGAAACTTGTTGTCTATAGTCAACCAATACCTTCTCGGGCTGGGAGGTTGATACTACAATATGATGTGACAAATTCCAAATAAATGTGACCCCTAAAGGATAAAACTCCTAAAGAAAAGCAGACTAGTGAAGCAACACAACTCTTTTAGGAGCCTAGTTTTTTCCTCTTATTCTAGAAAAGAAGAGGACAAAATTGATGTGCTAGGAACCTTGCTTGGTTCAAAAATCAACATACATCATTCTCATTCCCTCAGCTTCAATGATCTGAAGAACTAGAAGGGCTTTTAATTTTTAAAAAACTCTACAAAATTGGGCAATCTAAGGATTGACAAATCATTAATATAAAATATAGAAAGTTGAGGCTCTAAGTTCTCGTCGAATTTAAGAAAGCCTGTCCCAAACAGACTCTATGTGATTGGTTCTGCAAATAAAACTTGAAACCAGTTTATATTGGTAATGGAATTTCCGGGGTTTATATGGAATCGATTTAATTTGTCGTAACATGCATTATTCTAGGTTATAAAGAAAAGGAAACGAAAAATAAAAGCTAATATTGACAAATTAGGAACTTAACAGTCTAGATGAAAAATTTTTAATGACCTAGATTTCCAATTTTGAATACAATTATCATGCTTCTTGATACGGTGAATTAAAATATTATACCTCAGCAGAAAATCCAGTCTGATGAACCGAAATATATACAATGGAGGCTTGATTGATCAGCAAGACATGACTATTTCATTGAAAAATCATTTCTAATGATAATCAAAGCCCTAGCTGAACTCTTTTCCTGAATAAGTATGGTGCTTCCAGCAACATATAACAACTTCATATCTCTAGATAAACTCAAAAGAAATGAGATAGGCTTCAGAAGATACTTCAGATGATGAGATCCTGAAGGAACCTAAGGAGAAATAAAATCAGTTGATTTACTGCAATCCGTCACAAGTACACAAAGTTTGGTTCAAATGAATGTCATATCAATTGTGTAATGTAACTAAAGCTCAGGAAAGTTATGTAACCTTTTTAAGCAGGTTCACATCATCAGTCCTCGCCTTATTTTCATATCCTGGTGGTGGGAATGGAAAGCAACGAGACATTGCAAAGGAGTTTGATTGGAGAGTACAGAAAATGGTATGAACACTTTCTGTGACAGAAAATGATTGGATCACTTTCCAGTAGCACTGTTCCAACAAGAAGTGGACAAGTAACCATGCTCCTGTTCATGATCCATGTCCCTGCATTCATTGCCAGCTTCAATACTCTTCCATGAGTTTTATGTCCACCATCAACAAATAACAAAATCCACCAACTCTTTAGTATTCTACACAGACACAGGTAAATAACTGAAAGTAACAAGAGGAGATGTTGGTTCCCAAAGCTCACCAAAACCTTCAGTCGACCAAAACAATAACTATGTTTACACTATCAACACTATTGGTTCAATCCAACAACAAAAGTTACTCTGGAAATCGTTCTTCCAGCTCAAAAGTTCTGCTCAAACTCTGATAACCCAAATGGTTTCCTGATAAATGAAAGTGCTCCACTCAACCTGACCTAGTGCGGTGCCTTCTAGGCCTATGAAAAACCATCACATCGTTTCCCCTGAAATTTAAAGCCAATATCCAAATCATCCCTTAACTGAAAATCAACCCTGCAAAGCAGTAAATACGCACAAATTAATGGTCTCCAAGTACCAGAAGAACCCCGCTCTTGATCCTGTTACCCCAACCTATACACGCAGTCCTCTTCCATGACAAAAACCAAAAATCGTTAATACTTAAAACACAGTATCATTGTCCACTAGCACAACTTGAGGACTATCAAATACACAGCTCCATCCCTTGAAAGGTATGTCCATTCCCGTTTTGCTCTTCAAGAAAAAAAACCGAACCAGTTCCCAGTTACGGAATTCCAGAAGCTCCAATTTATGATCCAGTAAGAGCCCTAGACAATAAACAAAGGTAAAAATAAAGTTGCTAAGAACATATCAAGTGCTGCTTAAAAAAAAACAGAAAAAAAACCTCTTAGGCTCAACGGAAAGAAAAGGAAAAACAGAATCACAAAATCCAAAAAAAAAGGTGGAATTCACAAGATGCTTGTAGAGTAAAATGGTACGAAAAGAGAACATGAGACAGACCCGCTTATCATAAGAAACTAGATGTAAATGGGTATCGATCAAAAGCGAAAAAGGAGCTGGATGCAACGCGTAAACCAGAAGCAAAATAAGAAAAAACCATTTCCAATTTTCCAAGCAACAAATAAACAAAATAACACAATTAACTGTATGCCTAAAATCTCTAACTTGAAGTGGAGATTATTACCTTGTCCCCTACAACAAGGATGACATTGCTGGAGGAACAAGATCTTTTTTTTCCCCCCTAAGTTCGGCAACTTGGATAAAAATAACAAGAAACTAACTTTATTGTCAGTCTTATGTAACGACGTCTCCTTTTTCAACTGTCACTCTAGTTCCTCAACAAACCTGTGAGTTCTTCTGCGCTTACGTTTTGGAGTGAACGTCCCAGTTACGAGTGCGTGTTGCAGAGAACACAGTGTCTTAGTAGGGGACAGTGAAGGGTTAAATGGTTCTATTTGGAAGAAGAAAAGAGAGTACAACGAGAGACCCTGAAGCCCACTTAAGACGGTGAGTTGTGAGTCACTTTTACTGTCTTTTGTTACGAAATCGAAGCTGACGCGCCGTTGTCGTACCACCACTACTTGTTCGCGTGCTGATTTTTACAGGAAAAGTTTTAATAACAAGAGAAATTGAAATATATCCGGAAAACTATTTTATCTTGAAATTGAAATGACAAAAATGGTTTTTTTGAAAAAAAAAGTAAAAAAAATATTATGACATGAAATAACAATTATGGAAATCTATTGATTTCATGCAAATTAGTCATTTTAATTTTATATATAATTCACTATTATATATTTTAAAGTGAATTTACATATAATTAAAAATATTACAAATCAACTAAAAACTATCAAATAATGACTCATTATTTAATCACTTTATAAATAAATATTCATGAATTTATATTTATTGGATATGGCTTTTTAACATTAATAAAATTTATAAACTAAACAAAACTAATAATAATATATTTCAAATCCAGACATTTTAATGATTATAATCCGGAAAATATACAATGGAATCATCTAAGATAGGAAAAGGGCAAGAGTAACAACCACGCGATGCAGGCCAGAGTAAGAGTGAGAAATGGTCAATAATAGACTGAGAAGCCATTTGTCTAAGAGCATGTGGGTAGGTTCCTTCAACATGTGTGTACTACTAATGAAGTTTGGACAGGTGGCGGCTCCCCTATCAACCAATCTATCTGTCGACTAACGTGTCAATACCACGCTCAACTCCTCTGTAAGAGAAGATGATTCACCAGATAAGGATATGCTTTGTACTTGAGTGCATGTAAGAAGAGCCGAAGTGAAGCAGAAGTATGAGAAGATTGGACTTTAGACTAATATGGAATCATCTCCATATGTTTCAATATCTACAGATTGCAAAGAATCAGCAACTGCTAAAATCTCATTGCTTGTGTCAGGTGCATTTTAGCTAAATTCATTATCAAAGAAAGAGCAGGTTTTTGAGACACGCTTTAACCTCATTAGAGATGAAACCGGTGCACTTCCCAGTATATACTCAATTATTTCATCTCCTTCAATTGACTTTGCCCTTACTTGTTGCTATGTTGCTAGGACAATACTACACAGAAGAACCAAAAATACAATTTAAATTCACAAAAACGTTACCAGTGAAACACAATTATTATGACATGTATACCGCTTAAACAAGTGAGCTGAGCTACGGGAAATGCAGATAGGTTTTGATTGTTTTTTCAACTTCTAAACCATCCATGGTGGAGGGAAGGCCCGTTTTAGTACACTATTCGCAATAGGGAGAAATAAGGGTTTGAAGATATGGTGTCGACAGAAACCATTCCAACTCATTCTCTATTGTCAATGTTGTACAAGTCTCTGTTTCTGTGTGGTAAAAGACCACATAAAATCCATCATATTCCAACACGACTCTACCATTTGTGGTGATATCTACCAGCAGAAAATAGTTTTCGTATCCAGGTAACGCATCATTCTTGAATTTGACTGATGTTGTCCAAGATGCAGGATTACCATATTCCTTCATTACCCATGCCTCGAAGTAGTCTCCGACCATATCAGTATATAAACATAGAGACTTTCCTACAACTTTGAAATCGCGTGTGAGATGAGATATCTGATCTGGAACTTGCATCACCTCACGGAATTTCTCCTGCACCAGGTCAAACGAAACTATTTCACATATTTGTGCTCCATTGTCCCTCCTAACCACTAGCCAATGCAAGATACCATTCAGGAAACTGGCTGATCCTACCAAGACAGAATTGCAATGAAGGCCTTCTATTCGTCTCCACTTGTTAGTTTTCAACATAAAGATGTCTACTTTAGCTTCGTTGGAGCCATTAGCTATTGAACCCAACATGATTTTGTAATCATCAAGCTGGTTATCATAACCAAACCCGTAGAATGAAGTACCAACCTGAGAAGAATTGGGCATAAAAATTTCCCTAACTACTCTTGTCGTTGGATTCCACACCAAGAAGTAGCGTTCATCTTCAATGGCTGCACATATCAAGCCATCACAAGATCCCACAGTTTCAACATCGACTGAATTAATACTAATTGGAATGTTTAGCTCAGTGGTTCGGATATCTTCATAAGATTGTGCTTCAAGGTCGAATGATTGGAAGGGTTCAGTGAAGAGAAAGAATCGACGTGATCTCCTTGCTTTCTTGAGGTGCATCTTGGCAAAGTCATGGTCAGAGAGAAAGGAACGCCAAGGTTTGCATACGCATTTGCACCTCATTATAGACTTAACCGGTAGTCTTGAGAGTATCTCAGCAATTATTTCCGGAGGAAGTTGAGGAATTTCAGGCATCCTTCTTTCAGCTTGATGTGCTAATAGTTTCGTTTTTGTGCTGCAAGTGAAAAATTGATAGTATAGCCATTGTTACAGGAGTATAGAGATTATAATAAATAGCACGAAGTTTTTTAAAAGCTTACCAGGATGGTCCCGTCATCGCTGAATCGTATGCAGAATTTATATAAGCAAAGTGGTAGAAAGGGTAAAGGCTGAAGGAGAGATACATATAGAGCTTATTTATAAGGTAAACGCTAGGAGATACGGTCCTTTCCCACCTAGGGCTAGCTAGCAAAGTAAATGTAGTTTGCTTACTACGACTAAGTCTTTCTTTATATAATTTAAGTCGTACTGAGTACTCTTCTTATCTACTCAAATGTGCTATGGAAGCCTCTCTCTTCTTGGCGTTGGCGTCGATGATACGTCGCCTCGTTGCAATAGTCGCCTAAATTCAAGTATTGTATTTAAAATTCTAGGCTTTCATTTTTGGTGACCTAACCTTATTAAACCTTAAAATATTCACTTATTTTAAAAATATTATTTGATCTCAAAATTACTTGAGATATAATCTTTTATTAATTTTTCAAAATTATTTTAATACGATTAAACTCTTAACTTGAATTTAATAACACATTTATTAAAATAACTCAGACATCTCGCGGATGTTGATGATATTGATATATTAAAATAACTTAGAAAGAAAATTTATACCATCAGATAGCATGTTGCTGATATATATTTACATCATCATTTGAATTTTTAACATTCCTACGGATCACTTCTTATTTGAATATGGCTCCAATCTCTATTGTGTTTTGAAACCTGTAATTAAGCCCTTAATCTCTGACTTTAATCAACTCACTTAACACCTTTCTTTAAAATAGTGTGAGAGACTTCTAAACGACAAATACTATGCCCAACTCGCAAACTTTAAAAGTATACCTTAACAATACGTTTTCTAATATGAATTTAACTATAATTTTGTAAACTTCCATACCAAATATGATTAAAATAAAAAAGACATTTTATCTTAAATACGTGTTTGAGTATAAACTCGTAAACTCTATTGGCTAAGTCAAGTCAATCTAATGGAAGTAATGCAAACTAGTTTGCTGAAACATCTGAGAAAGAATAAGCAAGTTTGAGGCTTCATAGAAATAAGAGTAGGATATCTAAAAAGTTGCGGATTCACACGAATATGGAAGAATCTATTTAAAATGTGACTTATATAACACTACTATGAAAAAAATGCACACATAAATATAGAACATGTAGATAAGAAGATTATCTTATTTATACGGAGGTTTGTTAATACTGAAAGCCACTTTATTTTTATTATTATAAACTTTATGACTAAACTTTATAATCAACTCCTTTGACAATAGGCTAAATGCCCAAAATTTGCGCCAAACATTTTTGGATTTGATCAATTTAGGCCTTAACATTATAACTTGCTCGATTAACGTCGAAACACTATCGAGTCAGCTCAATATTAGGCTATTTTCAACGAAAATTTAAAAATGTCATACACGTACGGTTACCATATATATAAAAAGTGTTTAAAGAGGCCAGGTGGATTTCACGTGGACTTTCAGAAAAGAAAAAAAAAGAAAATCATTTGTTTTTCTTCAACCCTTTCTTTTTCTTTCCTCTACGACATCCCCCATGAATCCCTCTATTGTTACCATTCCCTTAAGCCCCCTCTTGTTTTCTCTCTCTCTCTCTATCTGCCTATAGATTTCAAGCTTCTGTCAATTACATCTTTGGCCTTTGGTTTCATCACTTATTTGATTTTCATGCAAAACAAAGATTTCTCATTCTTGATGCTTAGCCTTTTTTAAAAAAATTTTGAGTACTTGTTCGTTCGGTGTATGTTTTTTGAGTTTTTGATTAATTTAACACGTTGTATTTGTTGAACATTTTGTGATTAGCATAATTGACCACTTGATTTCTTTGTTTTTGGCAAGAAACTCACATAGGAACTCGATGAAATAATTTTTTTTACTAGTCAGATGCTAGCTAGAAAAACCGAACCATAAATTGAAATGAATGATTCTAACAAAGCTAGCATTGAAGCTCACAAACCAGATTTTGATGCTTATATTGGTATCATTCTAATAGTTGACTCTTCTTAAACACTGAAGTGGATTGATATTAACAACATTGTTTCTTCTAGATGAAGGCTTCCTAATTAACTTCATATGCATTCTTGTGTTGTTTATGACAATGGCATGTGACATAGTTATGCTTCTTCATATATGCCCAGGTTACAAATCCACAAAAGCAATATATTGATGCAGTTATAGAAGTTCTGCCAACCTAACTCATTCTAGATGACAATGAGGGGAAGATCCTGGGAGTTAAGTTGATAATGAAAGAAAGGGTTCAGTTCTTTAACCCTGTTTATCTATTTGATGAAGGCTCTACCATCTCATGGATACCGTGTGGAAAGAAGCTTACTTGTTCATACTCAGGCATCAAGTTCTATTACGGACCCGATACTAAGGATATGAAGTATCTGCTTTAAAACTTCCGAACATGAATCTTTATTGATCTGCATTACGAGTCATGTGAAAAGTGTTTCGAGTTAACGTACTAAACAAGTTTGGGCTTCCTCTTTTCTTGGCACTTAAGGACACTAAAACAAATTATACTTTTGCAAGTTTTTATTTTCTTTCTTGTGTTTCAATCTTAAGTGTCTGTTTTATAGATAAATGGAAAGTTTGATAGATTAGATGAGTTAATCTATGTTGAAAGCCATTTGAGTAACATCTCCACCAAGTTCTATTAAGTGACCTAACAGATGTTAAAGCATGTTAATTTCCCTGGAAGTAACAATAGAACAGGTCTCTTCCAAATGATCAAAGGATTGAAAATAAGGGTCCTTTTCAAGCAAATTATTGCTAACAAGGCCAAGACCCCAGTAGAAGCCACAAAAGCCTAAAATATTAAGTGCCTTAATCAAAAGCTCCTTCCTTTCTCTTCTTAGGTAATCCCTCATAAGAATGAAATCTATTCTATATTGAAACACTATGAAGTATCTGTATAATTTAGAGAATGAAAAACAAAGATGAATTGTAGTTAAGAAGTTTTATAAAAGAACGAATCTTCACCACCAAATTTCAATTCTTGTTATGCTCCTACTACAACTTTTTTTTTTGGCAACAACCTCCTTATTAACATCCTTTGAAATCCTTTTCTAATAGTTACAAATTGTTTATTGGAAAAAGAATGATTTAAACATAAGTCTTTAACTTGGCATGCATGATTATGAATGTACTTGTCACAAAATGCCTTATGAGTGTTTTGATTTATTTGAAGCAAGAAAGAATAACAATCATCTCAAGTGTTTATACTGATTTTCTAAGTTAAAATCTTCACCTTCATATGTACATCAAAAAAGTAAAATAAAAGACCATGAATTATTATAATTACCCAATACATCAATATCACAATTAGGTGAGGCTGGAGGAGTTGTAATAAAAAGCTGGTTAATGCATTCATCATGAACTAAAGACCATTAACTCCTCAAAAGTAATATAGAGAAAGTTAGCAAACAAACGGGACGCTTATAGAAAGTAAACTCCCTTCATGGTAATAGGACTCTACATCCATAGTTTATACTAGGAAATGGTTACAAATTGTAAGCTATTATTACACCCATGACGGGTATAATAGTCCTGAGCCTCTTGAGATAACTACCAAAGGTAGTTATGCGAAGACAAAAGATGAATGCAGCAATATATATAAGAAAAAAGGGAATGGTGTGTGAGTAGGTGTTGCTTCAGTTTTTTGTTTCTCAAGATTTTACAAAGAAAAGTAGAACAACTCTGCAGTAAGTGAAGAGAACAGAAAGTTCTATAACCGGTGGAATCTTAACACTCATTCAAGTATGTAATTTGTGTTTTATCCACATATGATTGATCCTATTTTACATGATCTTAGTGGTTATGATTTTGTTCCATTAATATCTAACATTGGTATCAGAGCCATTTGGTTTTGCATGACTTGTTATAGAGATTGTACCGTATATGATATGTTGTGTTTGTTCTATCTTTGTGTTTTGCATGACTTGTTCTCTCTGCGTTTCACTCGTATGGATGGTTCAAGTTGAAAGCACCAAATGAAATGAGTTTCCGATTGGGTTGAAAGCAACATATATACATGAGTTTTAATCTTCTGGTATATCTACAATTTTTGTCCAGAAGTTCATGTGTGTTTGAAGAGTTTGTTTTTAAAAGTTGCGTTGAGAAAAAAGAATGGCTACTGTTCTTTTGTCTTATCATATTTACTGTACCTTTTGTGTTTTTCCAAAGGCAGTGTATATATATATAAACACGTTATCTTATATATATAAAAGAACAGAGAAGGAAAAACAAAAGCATAAGGAGGAAGAAAGAACCAGAAACAAAAACGCCGGAGGAAGAAGATAAGCGTCAGGTGCTTGACACTGGGTCTGCCAACGTCATCTGGCGCGTGCAGTGCACGCGCCAGACGACCTCAGGGCCCAGTCGTAGCGCTGGCGCGTGCAGACGCTGCCTCCAAGCAGTTTCGGGTTTTTTTTTGGGCTGTTTCCTCCAAGCCCAGTTTCAGGTTTTGGGCTGTTTTTTTTAGTTTTGGGCTCTTGAGGGTTATTTGCACTCAATATTTATTTGTGGCCCACATTAGAATGGACTTATACATAATATAATGGAATGATTTAGAAATTAGTTTTCTAATTTCCACTAACTAATTTATTTAATTAAATTAGTTTCTAAAATATTATACCAAAGGAAATTGATTAGTTCAATTATATTTTAAATTAGA
>JAOSBK010000005.1:10500675-10513996 GCA_027568895.1 Erythroxylum shatona | reverse complement strand
GATATATTTATTGGGCTAGATTGAAATAAGTTGTCGGGCTTTTATTATATGAGATATAATATGGGCCGAAACTTATTGGGCTTCAATAATTCGAATTGGATTAGGATTATGAAGTTCTTATTCCTATTAGGAATAAGAATTAGAGTTTCTCTATAAATAGAGAAACTTATGTCTCATTAGAAAGAAGAGATGAAAACCCTAGCCACCTTTCGAGAGAAAAACTGTGTGACGTTCGAAAGGGTTTTTGAACGTGCTAGCACACACAAGCCGCTGCCCGGATCATTCATCCTTATATGGATACCAGTAGAGGACATTCACGCATAGCAGTGTCTACAAATTTGAAAAAGAAAATCCGCATCAAGAGGTATTTTCATACATGCTATAGTTTTCGATTATTGTTGTTTTATGGTCTTTTCCGTTGCGTATTGAGAATACTCAGGTCATAGACGATCCAACATTAGTTTTTATCATCTTAGATTCGCTTCAGCTTCCGTCTTACTTTCTAATATTATTATTTGATTTTCATCAAAATTATTTAGACGTGAAGTCATTTTGACTTAACATGGACAAACTTCGCCGCGATGAACTTTGATTTTTTTCAATGTTGACCATGGCAAATATAAAGTTGGTCGTGGCAAACCATGGGGACTTCACCACGGTGAACCAAAGAGTTGGTAGTGGTGAACTTTCGCAGAAACGCGACTTTTCTCCCAAATTTTTCCAGATTCTTACTTTATTTAACCTCATTTTACTTCTAACTATCACCAAAACATGCTTCATTCATCAAATCAAAAACAATGATGACTGTACTTACTTGTTTATCCAAAGATTCTTCAATTACTATGAAACCCTAGCTTAGAAATCCATAAAAATAAAAAATGATTCTTCAGTTCTTCCTTTCTTCCAACACAAACCCTAACATAAATCTATTGCTCTAATCCCTTTTCTAATAAAGCAAGAAGGAGAGATGATTACCTTAGCAAATCCTCTCCCTTCTTATTGTTTTCACATTTTCTTCCCTCTTCCTTAGTTCTCCACGCACACTTCTCTTCTTTTGAGTAAGACTACTTTTCCGTCTTTCCATTTATACTCATAATGAATGTAAAATGTCCACTTTGACCTTCCATTAAGCCTTATAGCCTCATATGCTTAAGTGATCTTCCAAAAATAGCCTAGAACATTCTTACTACCTTAACACTTTAATTCACTTAACCTATGTAATAAATCCTACTAACATTAACCTAATAATTAACTTCACAAAATAATCCCATAAAGACCTCACAATTCATTCAAATCATGCTTAACTAGAGAAAAAAACATCAAGGAGCCAACATCCAATGTCCAACATTCCAAAGGGACATTATGAAAGTTGATCCAAATAGGGAAAGACTCAATGTCATTCCTATCCAATTGTAATCTGGTGACATTTTTGCATAAGTAGAGGTCGACCACCTATACGCCAAGTACTTGACTACATTACTAACTTCGTACTTTCTTCATCTCTAAACTTGAATGAAAAGGAGTCTTCTTCAGTAAGGAGCACTTTCTCCAATAATTTAATTCCCTATTTGTTAAACATCCAAGTATGCATCTAAGGGAAAGAAGATCTTTTACTAAGAAAGATTCCAACCAGGCTGCATCACCAAGCCCTTACATCCGAATGCAGGAGCTCTTCAAGGGGAGAGACCACTTCATCAACCAAAGTGGATTAGACCAATTTTGGTTTTAATAGGGGAATACTATAAGATACAACATTTCTCCAGGATTTTAGAGCTTCCTTCTGGGGTGTTGGCAACCTGTCCCTACTTTTATTCACAATTATAGAATCACAAATAGAGGGAAACTCCTTGTCGAAGTAGTTGCCTACATTTTGTACCTCAGGGAGAGTCAAGCTATCTCCAATGATTGAAGCCATAAAACCAACTTGAATAGGAAAGTTACCAATAGAGGGCTAGTAATTTTTTTAATCACAAACCCTTCAATCCTTTGCCTTTAATCGCCCTTTAATAGCCCTTCAAACATAGGTAGCTATATGAAATTTACTATTCAAGAAATTGTAGATTAATTATAACTCCTCCTCAGTAAAACCATGCAGGCCTCTCGCCTCTTGCCAAGTTTACATGTGATACTCCCTCATCAGTGGCTCCCTCTCTAAAAGCTCACTTAAGATCGTAGACGATCAATTGCATTACATGCTAGCCCACGTCAGATGCTCACTTCCTCAGCAAAACCCCACATGCCTCTTGCCTCTTGCCTCTTGCCTCTCACCTCTCACCTCTTGCCTCTCACATCTCACCAGGCTCACGACTGATGCTCACTCACTAGTAACTCCCTCCCCAAAAGCTCACTTAAGATCGCAGATGCTCGCCATTATTCCCCATCCATTATACTTCATAACATGTAAGAAACATACATATATATCTCATTATTAGCACAACAATAATATAATTCAACTGTGTTAAGTTACTTTATAATTAAAAAAATTTACATATTGTATTTACATAACTAATACACTTAAATTTTGGGATATATAAAATAAAAACGAAGATATATTTTATATCTTCTATATTTTTGTTGATTAATTTTGTATGTCCATACATGTTTATTTTGTGCATCTTATTAGAACTGCATATGATCTATTGTCCATTAATTATGGTTTGTCTTCACCTTCAATTTGGTTGTTAAGATGAATGATATGAATACAAACATTTTATCTAGGAGATGTAAAAATCAGGTACAATTTTACCCTTTTCATGTTAGGTCAGTTTTTGTTTCATTACACCGAAGAGTGGAGAATCATCTAATATGAGCCTGTTACTCATTTAGAACTGTGATGGTTCTTGTTTACTTCATTTGGATGGATACGAGAACACCTGATATATTCTATAATTTTAATACATATGCTAGTTATTATAGAGCTATTTACAATGCCATAACAAAGTGGTGTTCACTGCAAGGACTTCCGTTAGCACTGAGAAGCCCACTTTTTTGGAAGATTTACATCATGAGCTTAGTGAGGGAACATACTTATGGGTCTTGGCACCACACTCTAAACTAAAACCTTAAGGTATTAGGTTTATGAGTCCTTTCTACTTATATCCCCCTCATTAGTTTTATTTTTTTTCCAATGTTGGATTCTCACTCACACTTGAAATCTCAACAATCTCCTCCTCAAGTGTGAACTTCCATAATCTCCCTCTTAGTTCCAGTGCTATTTCATGGTGTTCAAAGAAGCTAGAAGTGGTGGCCTTATCATCATCTGAAGCAAAGTATATAGCTGCCACTGCATCAACACATCAAGCAGTATTGTTAAGGAAACTGTTAGCTGATTTTCTACAAAAACAAGCTGCTGCAACTGTGATTTACTGTTACAACAAAGCAACAATTGCAATGACTAAAAATCTAGCATTTCATAGTAGGACTAAGTACATTGATATTCACTATCACTTCATCCAAAATCTTGTAGGTAAAGCAACTGTTGAAATGAAGTTTTGTGGAACAAATAAGCAGGTTGCAGATATTGTTACCAAGTCTCTGTCATTTGTGAAGCATGACAAGTTCAGAATGCAAATGGGTGTTACAAGTTTTAAAGCAAGAGGGAAGTGTTAAGAGTAGTGCTTCAAAAAATTACTTGACTAATTATATTTTTCTGTTCCTAGTTTTTAGCAGTAATATCTTCTGTTCCTAGTTTCTAGCTATTGTGGTTGAGCATTATTTTACTTAGTCAATTTGCTAAGAAGTTTTATGTAGCAAGTGTTTGGAAACGTGAGTCATGCTCCCTACTATCTTTTCTTAGTTGTCTATTTTTAGGATTGTTTAGTATGGTGTAAGGGCTACATAATGTGCCCTGAAGCTTTGTCTTATCAAATTAATGAAATTCAATACTTTGTCCTCTTAGTCAAAATTACTTTCTTGTCTTATCTTTTGTTGAGAACCAACAAATTTTTGATATAAGAGCCCATGAAGATCTTAATCTACTGTTACCCTAGAAGGGGACCATTGTTTAAGCAACTGGAGAAGAATTTGAAGTCTTCATAGAACAAGTAACTCAGTATTATTGTTTTCCCCAAGAAGGGGCTTATTTGACCTCAATCAGAAATCTAACCATTATGAAGATTGTTTACGCACTTCTCCAGATTGCCCAAGTAAAAAAAAAGAAAAGGACTCACATATGAGGGGGAGTGATGAAAATACTTACATGTGAGTGTCTCACATTAAAGAAAAAGGAGAAAGAAGACTAACTTATATACTTAGTAGGCCATACCACCTATTGTCAATTAATTTTAGGATATAATTTTACTTGAATTTGTGTGTAGTCTAACTTTGCTGCTCGCATGGGCTCATAGACCCATTGCAAATTTGACAACTTCAGCATGAGGCAATTGAGTGCAGGGAATGGAAAATGGCTCTTGCATAAATGAGCTCATGGTTATTTCCTCGAGACAACTCTCCTTTAGATGTTGATTTCCTTTTGTACACAAACAAAGTAATAGTGTTGTCTTGACATCTGCCGCTGCCAATCTTATAGTTGTTTGCTCCAAGCACACGGTTTATAAGGAGTAACTAGCGCTAGTCTCTTTCGTTTCGATTCTGATACTACAAATTTGACCGATAAACCCTTAGTCCTTGCTCCTAAGGTACAACCAAGATAACCTTGGGCAGTCCGCCTTAGCAGGTGGTCGAACTGGTGATAGAAAATTTCCCACAAAGAGCTTCAAGCCCTCATTAGATAATTTGACAAAATTTCGCAAGTTTTCAAGAATTCTAACCTTTCGCTCGTGCTTGTAACTTTTGTTGCTTTATGTGCGGATACAACACAAGTGATTCTTAGTGTTAAATCACCGCAGCAACTGCTACTTAAATTGCAGCCCACAACATGCTAAGAAAAAAGAAGTTTTCCATCACGAGTCATTAGAACAAAACTTCATTATTCCCCTGTCTCGTCGTAGCTGGGAACTTTGATTGCCGTATAGGAGCATAAGAAATTAAAGATCCAGAGCCATGGTCCAGGTGCAGTTTTACGCGTTAAACATGTCACATGCTGAGATAGCGAATCGCTTCTTTATCTCATAGATCGAGAATCTATTGTAGTCCTAGTATGTGGTTTCCTTGGGAGGCATTTATCAAGTTGGCACTAACATTTAGAGTTTTGTTTTGTTTTGTTTTAGGTCCCTGTAGTTTACATTTGATTAGATAACTAACTTTCTTGACAAGATTAAGACCCACTTATACCACTAATGGATGCTTAATGATAAATGAAATAGCCCAGTCCTATAATCCCTTTGTCCACAACTTCGAAGATAATGACATTCAAAACCATGATCCATTCCGCTTGCTTTTTCAGAAGAACAAGGCAAAGGGAAATTTGTAAAGCGGAGCTAATAACGGAACATGACATGACATGAACAGTAGGAAAATAAAGTGTTAGAAGGAAGAATCTTAATGTCATCATTTCTCGTCCAATCACTAATTTCTTTATATTGTGAATCATCAACTGGCAGAGGTCTGCAGCAATTTTAGCAGAGCCCACCAGACTTATTACACCTCGCCAATGTTCACAGATCTTGCACCTTCTCCCTCCAACCTTTTTCTTTTCTTAAATCTCTTTTCTTCATTCACATTTATCTTCTTCTGTATGAAAACCTATATCTATGTCTACATCAGTTACAGCTCTGCAACCAACGGTCCCCCAATCCATTCAGGACCACGCCAATTATGTCCCAAGTATAAACCAAAAAGAACAAGAGTTGCAACTAACCAAAGATTGGATCTTTAGTTGATTAATTCACAAAAGAAAAGGAAGAAAAGAGACCAACCCCTGTAATAATGGTGGTAGTGGGCATCAGTTTTCAGGTGATCGTCAATCCTCGAAATGCTTAGTAGTGCTCTTGTTGTCAGTTTCCTTTGTCATATGAATCCCATAGTACTTTACATACCACTTGACAAATTTCCTCAACCCAGTAGCCAAATCTGTGGAGGGCTTGTACCCAAAATCCTTGTATGCCATGGTCACATTGGCATGTGTATAGGGCACATCCCCATTTCTTGGCATCTTGATCACATGCTTCTTAGCCTTGGTATTCAATAAAGCTTCTAATATAGACACCAATTTGCCTACAGGAACAGGAGATGTGTTCCCAAGATTGTAAACTCTCAACTGAGCAGGCCCTTTCTTCTTTCCACCGCTTCCTGTGCTCTTTTCCGCCGTGTCAAGGGCTCCGATGCATCCTTTGACGACATCATCGATATAAGTGAAGTCACGCGCCACTTCTTTATCGTCCAGAGTTCGATAGACATCTATACTTTTTCCCTGAAGAATGTCCTTAGTAAAAAAGAAGTAAGCCATGTCAGGCCTGCCCCAAGGACCATAAACGGTGAAGAATCTAAGTCCTGTTAGAGAAAGACCGTAGATGTGATTGTAAGTGTGTGCAATTTCTTCTCCTGCTTTCTTGGTAGCTGCATAGAGACTTGCAGGTTGGTCTGTTCTGTGCATTTCAGAGAAGGGAACTTCTGTATTGAGCCCATAGACAGAACTTGAAGAAGCCCACACTGTAGCTGGTTGTGGGTTTGCAGTTTTGGCAACCTCAAGTAGATTTACAAAGCCTGCAATGTTTGAGCTCACGTACGATTGTGGGTTCTGCATGGCGTAGCGAACCCCAGCTTGAGCCGCGAGATGCAGTATGTGAGTAAATCTAACCACATCAAAGAGTTTGGTCAACAATGGAGCGTCATTTAAGTCGCCTTCAACAATGAACACTTGATGTTTCAGTAACAGTTCTTGTCTCGCTCTTTTCAGTGAAGGGTCGTAGTAATTGTTGAAGTTGTCTAATCCCAGAACTCCATCACCACGTTTCTTTAGAGCAAGGGAGCAGTGGGAACCAATGAAGCCAGCAGCTCCGGTGACCAAAATGGAGAAGCCGTTGGGGCGGCGAGGGGTGGAGGAATGGCGGACCAACTTCTCCCACGCGGCGCCACCATTGGCGGAAGAGTGGGACAAGAACCCGGTGGAGAGGAAGCTGTGGTGGTGGGGAGACACGCCGTAGGGGTGATCGGAGAGTGGAGGGTAGTTGATGGTAAAGAAGAGAATGAGAACAAGAGCAATAAGAAGAGTGACACGAAATAGCAATTTGGAAGATGCTTTAAGGACTTTAGTGCTGTGAAGCCTGCGAAGATAGCTGTTGTAGCGCTCTAGCTTTACGGTCTTGCTTGTGTCAGGCGGTGAAGCCATTATTGGGTGGTATGTCAATTCCTACAGCTAAAAAAAGAAAGGATTGAAATCACTGTAAATGGAGGAGGGCGAAGCTTGAGGGTTAGATTGAGGCTGAGCCCTGAGTCTATGAAGGATGCAGACGGAAGAAGAAGACTATAAAGGAGAGAGCGTTGGCGACTTGGCGTTGGCTGGAGTCCACTTTGTGTCTCTTTTTAACTATTTATTATTGCTTTGTTTTTATGCCTTTCCCCAGTAAAGACTCTTAAGACGAGACGAGAGCATATAGTTACAGAAGGGAAAGTGAACTCTTTAGGTCAAGTTCACAGTAAATTTTGACACAACTCAATAATCATTATGTCATGTAATGGAAAGTGCCAGCTATCTTGGTCTGTAGAGAACTCCTTCCCCATGTGATTTACACGTGTTTAGAACGTCCTATGTATGTATGCGTAAGTGTAAATGTAGATGTAGATGTAGATGTAGATGTTCATTTCCACAAATTTAAGTTGAATAGATTTGACATTACCTTAAGAGCATGGATGTTGGCGGTGGTCAACTCGTTTTCTTACAAGAGTACAAACAATTAGGCCAAAACTGACCCATAATTGCAATTGTTTTCTTTTTTTAATCAAATTAAGAGAAAAATAGTCCAATTAGCCATATATATAATTGATTTCAATATTTTCCTTTATCTTTTGTTTGATACTAAAATTAAATTCACATTTGTACATTAGTTAAAAAGGGTTCAGATTTCGTTGTCAGACAGGATTCATCTCTGACGAGTTACTGACGACCAGACACTAGTATAATCAAAACCTCGTCGGTGGTTGTTTTCTTTTTCGAAATAGTGACGTGGGATTTGTTTCTTCCAGAATCCAAATCTGTGGATGAAATCAATAAGGTATTAAAGTGTTTCTTTATTCAAAACAAAAGGAGCAATTCAGCATTGAGTGGTGAAAGGAAGTGTGATTTATACGAGCAAGGATATATATATATATATACAACTATGATAATTAAGATTTTGTGTAATTAAAAGACAAAACTCATCGTCCCTTAATTAAAAATCTCATGTTTAAGCCTTAAAAATGAAGTAACTCATTTGGCAAATATTTTATCCCTCACAGGTTAACCTTATAGGAGCAAGGATTAGCGTAATTGTAGATGAATACGAGATCCTCCCGAGAGACCCCGTGACTACGCCGAACAAAAAAACGTTTTAAAGCATCGTGAAAGAGACATCTCTAGACGTCTGCTGTCTCGACTAGCTAACTCTCGGCAGCCTGACTTTAATAACCTTTTGAATCATTTTAAACATTTACGAAATTCCGATTGTCAAATCCTAGACCGCAGGAAATATGAAGAAGGATATTTCATGTATGTGTACCTGCACAGAGAGAAGTCCTTTGATTTATAAGTTTTAGTGTACCCATATAAAATGTACTAAATAAAAATTTGGTTACTTTTTTTTCTGTTTGTGTCTTTTCAGCTATCTATTGGTTTTACAACAAAAACTTATATGAAGTCCCAAATACAGGTAAAGAAATCAATTTAAAGGACTAAATTATATATGCAAGTTTTCTTTTCTTTTGTGTAAATAAAAGTTGAACCTTCTGTAACTTGTCATCCTGCACTATAATAAAATTTTTATGCACTTATGAACGTTAACACTTCAAACGTTTTATGTTTGGTATGTAATATATATGAATTAATCTTTTCTTTTTACTTGGTTCATTCTTAGTGAAGAATTTGACGTACATTATTACTAGTTAATTAACTATAATTGGGGAATGCCTATAGATACTCTTAATTGTCACATCCTAATTTACTATATTCGGTTCTGTACTTGTAGAAAATTAATTTGGGAACAAATGAATCGTATATTGCATTAGTTACTATGTGTGCTTATACATGTACTTACCAGTTATGTCCAATTAGAAGTAAAAAACTGGAAGGTGTGACTTACACGACTGGTATACAAACAAATTTTGTAGAGATCAAGATGCAATAGTTACGGGATAATCTTGGAGTAGATACTTATTACATCAAGATGCAATAGTTACGGGATAACTTGAGTAGTTCCTTATCGGCCACCTGCAAGTTTAGAAGGTGGTACACAGATTCTCAACTTGTCTCGAAGATGAGCAAATCGTTGTTTGGATAGTCTTTTGGTCAAGACAACAGCGATTTGATCAGTAGATGACATATAATGAACCTCGTGTATAAAGTAAATTGATCTCCAGATGCTTCGAGTGGGAGTGAAACCGTAGATTACGCATGAGATATATAGCACTCGAATTATCACACCTAAAATAGGTTGTAGACAATGGTAGGTGCAATTGAGAAGTTGAGAAATGGAATTTTTGGTTGAAAGGCATCGATTTGCCACATGGCCATGTCCACTACAATTATGACAAATTGTTGGACTCCCATTGAAATTAACATGATAAGGTGGTAGTAGTCAAAGAGATGATGAATTTCTTTGTGACCGAACAGTGAAGTTGGAGTTCAAATTTGGATAAATATCATCAGCTTTTCTTTGAAGCTGCAAGAGTTGATGCTTGAGAACTCGGATTTGTGCTTGGGATCCAGAAGCAGAAGCAAGTTCCAATTTTTTCTAGGCTTCTTTGGCAGTAAGAGAGCCAACGACAAGTGATAAGACAGTTTCTAAACTGAACTGATTATCCAAGAGAGCACCAGTTGACTTTTGCAATACCAATTGATCTCATATGCGGGTTTGATTACATAACTCGTAAGAACTTCAGTTGGTGGATTATGTTCTTTATCAATGTGAAGAACTAGGCCATACCCTCATAGGAGCAGAAGAATTAGGGTTTTCCATAGTAGATAATTATTGGAGGTAAGGTTTAGGAGTAGGTGTTGCTGTTGTGGTTGTGACAGAAAAGTGGAAGCGGGTAAGGAGGAAAATAAAGCTCCAATAGTTTTGACCGTAGAGAAATTATTCGCTGTTAAGCCTCATACCATGTACAAAATTAAATTGGGAACAAATAAATCATATATTGCGTTGATGAATTACTATGTGTACTTATACATGTATTTACACGGGCATAGATCAGCTGTTCCAGGAATGATGTTCCATCGCTGTTCCATAACTAAAACGTCGATGTTTTAATTAAATCAAACTTCTCGGTTTTAAGCCAAGCCGATGCTCCTCGTTCTTTTGATTTTGCTTCCCGCTTCACTTCTTCGATCTTGCGCCTATTCTTCTTAACTCTTTCTATCCTCCTTTTGCTATCTTCCTTTTGTGTTAATTCTTCTTCGAGTTATGCTCTTTACGATGATACCATAGCTGATCCTCAGAGTTTCGCGCAGCGATACCATTTGTTGCTTCCA
This sequence comes from Erythroxylum shatona, assembly GCA_027568895.1. Taxonomy (NCBI): domain Eukaryota; kingdom Viridiplantae; phylum Streptophyta; class Magnoliopsida; order Malpighiales; family Erythroxylaceae; genus Erythroxylum; species Erythroxylum shatona. The sequence continues at coordinate 10,503,435 of JAOSBK010000005.1, read as the reverse complement.
TGTTATTCATGCTCGCTTGTCTACTCTTTGAGGCTCTCTCTGTCCGCTTTGTCACCACCGTGCTCAGCCTTAATTGGCATCGGTAGGTGCTATGATGTCTCTGTTAGAGCATCGAGTCACAGATGTTGAACTTACCCAGATTGTAGATTCGTTAGTAATTGGTAATTATAAGTGAAAATGGTTATTTTCCAATCTTCTTTTGGATTAATATTATGAAGGCAGAGCTTGATTTGAATCATTTTCTGTTTATAGCAAGTGGGTCAGGTTTGATTTTGCCCAATGATTTGAGCGCAGGTCGGGTTTTGAGCGGTGATGGCTTGTTATCAAACATTTTTGTAAGAGTTGAATGGTTTGGCTTTAAACAACTATAGATCTACTTTCTTTTTGTATTTTTGCTAATTACTTCGTTTTAAGTTAAAAAATTTAAAACAAGATATTTACTAGATTTTGATTGGTAAAAAAGTCTCTAGCTACTTTACGTGTTCCATAAGAGTGTGGTTTTTCCCTTTTTAAACATGTAATTAATGTGCTGAATTATGGAATGTCCCCAACGTTGATTTCAATTTTGAAGGAGTCTCTATGCAGACACATTAGCAGTCTAGCTGATCATGACTCTTTTGGTATGAATACCAGGATCAAATTCTTTGATGGATTATACATATATGTGTAATCTTAATTTTGAACAAGTGTCGGTTACAATATGACTGTCAGTACACTTGTTGAGATGTTTATCTTAGGTCTCGAAGTTTATTCTCTGTCCTGTACTATGTTGCTTTTATGTGTAGAACATTAGAAGTAATGCCCTTACTCTAGTAGAGTCTTCTGGAATCTTTCTATCTTGTTTCTTGGAATTGGTTCCTACACTCATTTAGTATTTTTGGAGGCTCTGTTTTGTAGTGTCTTGAAGGGCTTGTTCTTTGGAAGCAAGGCTGATTACCCTAGGGTCTTTTGGCTGCGCACAGTTAGATCAAGTACTTCTTTTGATTTCCTTTTTCACTTTTCCCATCTGGTTTCTTTATTATGCATAGTTAGATTCTTCGGCCTTGTTGTTTGATAATCTAAATTTTCTGCATCTGGGGTTGTTGAAAAAAGGAAGTAAATTTTGTTTTAATTATTAAAAAGAAATGGATTGTTTTAGTGCTTGTGAGTGACAATTCGGATCTTCTGTTTCAATAAATCTATTCCAACCTTGTTTCACCACAATACGACGTCATTTTAATAAAACCCAATTCTTTGTGTATCAATCCATTCTCTTTGAGCTTCAACCAGGTTGATTTCTTTTCATTTTCATTTCTATATCATAAAAATGACATAGAAATTTTTCAAATTTTTCAATTGTTTTTTTGGGTTTTTGCTTCAAGATCAAACCTAATAATTCTATGGCGGGTTCATCTTCATCTTATTGGCAGTTAAATTTTGAAAATAATAATAAAGTTGACAGGAGTGAAGCTGAAGATGAGCTTATAATTGTCTTGAGTTTAAACAGTAATCAGGATTTGCAAGCTATCCGCTCATTTACATCAAAAGAATTAATACCAAAAATTGGAATGGAATTTGAGACAGAAGAAGATACTTACCATTTCTATTTGGCATATGCTAAAGAAGTCGGTTTGGGATAAGGAGGAGTAGAAATCACAAAGATAAATCTGGAAACTTCATTGATAGATTATTTTGTTGTAGTGTTGAAGACAAACGAGAAAAAGACAAACAACATATGTATGTTAAATCATCACGCCCTAAAATAAGGTTAGTTGTGAAGCTAAAATGAGAGTCAGTCATCGAAGAGGCGAGCAACTCTGTGTGGTTCAGTTTATTCAAGAGCATAATCACTACCTTTTGAGTCCAAACAAGACGCACTTACACAGATCTCATGTTGGACCCCATTTCTGAAGTCCAACATTCGAAATCGAAAGACATAGAGGACTCATCACCCAACTTAGAGGTCAAAACGATGGGGAAAGTTCCAATTGGAAGTTCAGATCGGTTTCTTCGGTACACTTATTCCTCATGGTCTTAAGCTTCTAAAGCCTCCAAAATCATTCGTTCAGGCTTAGTGATTAAAGACATACCACAATTATTTTTGGACTGGTCTTGTCCATAATAGTCTACTGTGCACCACAAGCCAACAATAATCTCATTTAGACCTCTACTGAATCCAGAAAACATCAAAATACTGAAGTATGCTCAGTGAGATAACACCAGTTCGTATGATTGAAGGACACACTCACTGTACCCGTCTCACTATTTTCATTTAATCTCTCTCCATAAAATTCAAATAGCTTTAATTTTTGGAGAAGATGAAGAGAAGGGTATTTTGAATCCAATAGTTTAAGAATCAGATCATTTGAATGTCTAGAGAAGAAGTTATGGCCAAAAGACTCTGACACGTTTCTGCCCTTCCTTAGAATGTACATGCCTCAGTACAAATGCCATAACTTTTGCTTTAAATGTCTGATTGACTGCGTTTTTGGACCATGAAAAGAGGACTTCGAGATCTACAACTTTCATGAAGACCTCAAAGGCCAATTCTATCATCTACCTTCTGTATCGTCTCATTTTCTATCGTCTACTTTCTTCCGTCTGCTTTTCTATCGTCTGCTTTGTTCCGTCTGCTTTTCTATCGTCTGCTTTTCTATCATCTGCTTTCTTCCGTCTGCTTTTCTATCATCTGCTTTCTTCCGTCTGCTTTTCTGTCATCTGCTTTCTTCCGTCTGCTTTTCTATCGTTTGCTTTCTTCCGTCTGCTTTTCTATCGTCTGTT
>JAOSBK010000005.1:10489124-10500575 GCA_027568895.1 Erythroxylum shatona | reverse complement strand
CAATGAAGTAATTAGCAAAAATACAAAAAGAAAGTAGATCTATAGTTGTTTAAAGCCAAACCCACATCTAATCTTAATATAGATTCGTGTTGCTACTAAGCATTAAGGTAGGATAAGTGCACTCTACATACACTCAAGCGCATGACTTCAAATCTTAATAAAATGCATTTAATTCTTACAAAAATATTTGGTAACAAGCCATCACTACTCAAAACCCTACCTACGCCTAAATCATTGGGCAAAATCAAACCTGACCCACTTACTATAAACAGAAAATGATTCAAATCAAACTCTGCCTTCATAATATTAATACAAAAAGATCAAAAAAATGATGTTTTTATAGAGATAAAGCATAATAAGTGAATAAAAGAGAAGACACAAGAAAAGGTTTTGTCGTAGAACACCATAATATTATTGACAGCAATATAGCTCATTATATAAAGCTAAAAACATAAGAATCAAATAAAATTTGTTGATATATAGCTACATCTCAATTACCTATTTTAAATAAGGAATAAAGTACTAAAGATTTGGTCCATTGACTAATTATTCTGCAGCAATTATAAGGCACGTTTTCAACACTCCTCCTTGCCTTAGTAATTGCAAAGTTTTAATGTCAAAATAATTCATCCTTTTGATATACTACTTTTCCTTCTTCATTTTGTGACTTGTAAATTTTCTCCATATGCCCAATTTGTCCACATGCCTCCACCAACATTTCTTTATAGGTGATTTGTTTTTTGCAATGTGGTGGTGGATATGAATAATCATTGTTTCTGTTGTTATTTTTGTCGATCTTGTTGAAATTCTTATTTTTGTCTCCTCCTGAATTTTTTTCTTTTGCTAGCAGAGAACCTTTAATGGTTCCTTCTTCTCTCATCATCCTCCTTTGTTCTTGTGCTTGTAGTGCATTTACTAATTATATCAAAGACATATTTGATAGATCCTTAGCTTCTTCCAATGTAGAAATTTTAGATTCAAATTTTTCAGGTAAGGTTACAAGAACTTTTTGCACTATTTGTTCCTCAGAAAAATCCTTACCTAATAACCTCACCTTGTTCACTATACCAAGTAACTTGTCAGAGTATTCTTTAATGGTTTCTGACTCTTTCATCTTCAATATTTCAAATTCTTTGATCAAGTTGAGCACTTGCATGCTTTTTGTTCTTTCATTGCCTTAGTATTCCTTTATGAGGTAATCCAAGCTATCTTTTGCTGACTCTAGATTTATAATTCCTATGAATACGATGTTTGACACAGCAGAAAACAAGCAGGCTTTGGCTTTAGACTTCCTATTTTTCCTTTCTTTGTACATCTTAATTTGAGTCATTGTAGGATTTGTTGGCAAGATGAGCTTTTATTCGAACAGTCCAAACTTGATAATTTTCACCATCAAAAATTGGTGGTGCACCTTGAGATAGTTGTGGTTCAATCTCCATTGCTTGAAGATGGTTGTAATTCTAGGCTATAAATCAGGTTTGTGTTTTGGTTTCGTTCATCTTACAGGTCCCTTATGATAAAAAGCTCCAATACTAGGTTGTTTTTATAGAGATGAAGCATAATAAGTGAATAAAAGAAAAGAAACAAGAAAAGGTTTTGTCGTAGAACACCATAATATTATTGATAGCAACATAGCTCATTATATAGAGCTGAAAACATAAGAATCAAATAAAATTTATTGATATCTAGGTACATCTCAACTACCTATTTTAAATAAGGAATAAAATACTAAAGATTTGGTCCATTGACCAATTATTCTGCAGCAATTATAAGGCATGTTTTCAATAGAAAATAACCATTTCCACTTGTAATTACCAATTACCAATGAATCTACAATCTGGGTAAGTTCAACATCTGTGACCCAATGTTATAACAGAGACATCATAGCACCTAATAATGCCAATCAAGGATGAGCACGACAGTGACAAAGTGGACAGAGAGAGCCTCAAAGAGGAGACAAGTGAGCATGAATAACATGGAAGCAACAAATGGTATCGCTACACAAAACTCTAAGGACTAGCTATGGTATCGCCGTAAAGAGCATACCTCAGAGAAGAATTAATGCAAAAGGAGGATAGAAAGAGTTAAAAAGAATAGGTGCAAGATCGAAGGAGTGAAACGAGAAGCAAAATCAAAAGAACGAGGAGCATCGACTTGGCTTAAAGCTGAGAGGTTTGTTTTAATTAAAACTTGGACATTTTAGTTATGGAATAGTGATGGAACATCGTTCTTGGAAGAGTTGATCTGATGCCATTTACAAGTTGCGTCCAACTAAAAGTAAATAACTAGAAGATATGATTTACATGACTGATACAACAGATTTTGTAGTGATCAAGATGCAATACTTAAGGGGTAATCTTGAAGTAGATCATTATAATATCAAGATTCTAATTAAGATGGGGACATCTCTCATCTCTAATTCATCATAATTTAGCCCCTAATTTGTTTTGTGGAAAATAACATTGAAAGTAAGCAATCTTTAATAAAAATAAAACGATAAGATGTTGAGAAAAAGAACAAGACTCTTATAGATATGGCAAGAATAATGCTATACCAAAGTGGCCTACCTCATAGTTATTAGGCAAAAGCCATATCAACCACTTGTTATATACTCAACAAGTGTCTCATAAGACCTATTATGAAAAAGATTCATTCTGAGTTATGGAAAGAAAGAAAACTAAATATTTCTTACTTTCAAGCATTTAGTTGCAAGTGTTTTGTTCTAAACAATGGACAAAAAACTTGAAAAGTTTGAGGTGAGATCAGACGAAGCTATTTTCTTGGGCTATAATATCGCTAGTAAAGGATTCAAAGTTTACGATAAAAGAACAAGGAAGATAGAAGAATCAATATATGTGGTATTTGATGAAGCAATACCTTCAACAACAGTAACTAACTCAGATGATGAAGAACATTAATTGGTACTTAAAAATACATCAAAGAATCAAACTATACCTATAATACCTTTAGAATTACAAAATCAAAAAGGCTCCTCTGAAGTAGAACAATGCAGGCTCCTTAATTTCAGCAAGAGTCTATGCAACGAAGAACACCAAGAGAATGGAGAGGTCTTGATACACATCAATATATTTTGGGAGATCCCTCTAAAAGTCTAAAAACAAGGTCATCGTTCAAGAATAACTTTGTTGCTCTCATCTCAAAAATAGAACCAAAGACCATTGAAGAGGTCCTTACTAACAAAAACTAGGTTTTAGCCATGAAAGACAAACTGCATCAATTTGACAAAAACAAGGTCTAGAATCTAGTAACTCTTCTTTAAAACAAGTCAATTATTAGGACTTGATGGGTATTTCAAAACAAACTTGACGAAAATGGTAAGGTGGTAAGAAACAAAGGCAAACTTGTAGTTTAAGGTTACAATCAACAGGAAGTATTGATTTTGATGATAAAACTTGTATACCTGTCACAATTGATTAGAATTTTACTTGCCTTTGTATGTTATAGAAACTTCAAGTTGTTCCAAAAGGATGTTAAAAGTGCATTATTAAATGGCTACGTTAACCTAAAAGTATTTGTTAAGCAACCTCTCAGTTTTAAAGATGAAAACCATCCGGATTACGTGATGAAGTTAACCAAAGCTCTGTATGGTCTAAAGTAGGCTCCTCGAGCATGGTATGAGAGGTTAAGTAACTTTCTACCTGAGAATTGTGAAGAATAAAGTGAAAAATAGAGGGCTTGGTCTATATTAAAGCCCTTGTACCATTTATATAGAAGTAATTACTTAGGGAAAGAAAACCTTAGCAATAAATAGGAATTCACACACTACAGAGGGAGATCATGCTTTCACTAATATAGATATTTCCTAACACTCCCCCTCAAGTTGGAGCTAAGCTGGAGCATACATATCATAAGCTCCAAGCTTGTTACATATAGGTTTCAACTGAGACCCCCTAATGCTTTAGTAAGTAAGTCAGCAAATTGATCTTCTAACTTAACATATTGTGACTCAATCAATCCTTCTTAAAACTTTTCACGAACAAAGTGATGATCCACTTTAGTATGTTTGGTTCTCTCATGAAAGACTGGATTTGAGGTAATGTGAATGGCTACTTGATTATCAAACATCAATTTCATTGGAGTAAAGTGCTCAAAACCAAGTTCCCCGAGAAGATGCTTCAACCAAATCAACTTATATGTAGTATGCATCATAGCCTTGTACTCAAATTTTGCACTAGAATGTGCAACAACTGACTACTTTTTACTTTTCCATGACACCAGGTTTTTACCCAAAAATACATGGTAGCCTGAAGTAAACTGTCAGTCATAAGAGCCTACCTAGCCTACATTTGTATACCCTTGAATCTGAATGTGCCCGTGATTCTGGTAAAGAAGACCTTTCCTTAGAGAACCTTTCAAATTTCTCAAAATTCTAATAACTACATCCCAATGAATAGTTCGGGGAGATCCCATAAATTGACTCTCTACATTTGTAGCAAACGAAATATCTGGATGAGAAACAGTTAAATTATTTAGTTTACCAACAAGTCTTCAATACTTACCTGTATCTTCCAACTGCTCTCCTTTATTAGCATTAAGTTTTACATTTAGTTCTATGGGGCTATCAATTTTCTTTGTTCCTAACAGATCTATTTCCTTTAGAAGATCAAAAACGTACTTCTTTTGAGATAGACAAATCTCCATTTTCAACCTTGCTATTTTAGTAAACTAAGATACTTTGTTTGAAATTTAGTCTATAGGAATGACTTTAAATATTGAATTTCTGCTTTATCGTCTCCAGTAATAACAATATCATCAACATACACAATCAAAAGAATTTTACCAGCCTCGGAATGATGATAAAACACAGAGTGATCCAAACCACATTGATGTGGACCAAACTCCATAACCTCTGTACTAATGCACCTAAACCAAACTTTTGGTGATTGTTTTGGACCATACAAAGATTTGTTAAGGCATCACACTAGATTGGTCTCCCCTGAGCAACAAACCCAGGTGGTTGCTCTATAAAAATAGTCTCATGAAGATCACCATGAAAAAAGGCATTTTTGACATCAAGTTAATGAAGATGTCAATTATGGGTGGCTGTCAATGCAATGAAAACATGTACGGATGTCAATTTGGTGATAGGAGAAAAGGTTTGAGTATAATCCATACTGTACACCTGTGTATAACCCTTTGCTACCAAACAAGCTTTTAAATGATTCATTGTGCTAACAGGATTAACCTTAACACTGAACACCCAATGATAACCCACAATTGTCTAACCATGTGGAAGAGGAAATAATCCCATGTATCATTAGCTTGCAAAGCCAACATCTCTTCTTCCATGACATGTTTCCATCTAGGATGATCCAAAGCTTCTGAAACAGACTTAGGTATAGGTATAAAAGACAAAATGGATACAAAAGTAGCATATGACGATGATAATGAGTTATAAGAAACAAAGTTTGAAATAGGGTGAGATGCACAAGACCTTCTTCCTTTACGGAGAGAAATGGGCCAATCAAGATCATTATATGATGGAATTAAAGACGAAGAAGACAATAATGATGAGTGTGAATCGTCTAGTGGTACTTTAAGATGAGTAGAGTGTAAACCTGTAAATCAGGATGAGAAAGATGTTCCAAAGGAGTAGTATTAGTGTCAGAAGTAGCAGAACTAGGAGTTTCTTGGAAAGGAACAAAAGGAATTGGTAGACACTCGTCAGTGTCAGTAGAGATAGAATAAGCATAAAAAAAGTACGTGTGTCTCCAAAGAATGTAACATCAACATACACAAAAAACGATTCAATGAGGGGCTACAACATTTATACCCTTAATGAGAGTACCCGAGAAAGATGCACTTTATAACTTTTAGATCTAATTTATCCATGTTAGACTAAAGTTGGTGAGAAAAACAAACACATCTGAATACTCTAGAAGCAATGAAAAAGGGTCTTGATAGGGAAACAGAATTGAGAATGGAGTTTTACCCGTTAACACAGAAGATGACATTCGATTGATAAGATAACATACGGTAAGTACAACATCTCCCCATAAACTTTTGGGTACATTCATATGGATTAATAGGGTACGAGCTGTTTCAACAATATGTTGGATTTTTCTCTCAGCTACCCCATTTTATTGAGGAGTGTATGGGCAGGAAAACTGATGTTGAATACCTAGTTGTTTCAAGCAGCTGGAGAATAAGCTAGAGAAATATTATTTGGCATTATCACTACAAAGAATATTGATTTAGATATTAAACTGATTTTGAATTTTTGCATAGAAAGAACAAAAAATAGAGAATAATTTAGAACGATCTCACATTAGATATAACGAAGTTATTCAAGAGAAAGCATCAACAAAAATTACAAAATTATGAAATCCCAACATAGACTTGACACGACTTGGGGCCCAAATATTTGTATGGATTAACATGAAGGATTTTTCAACTCTTTTATTGACTCGAGGAAAAAAATGAAGGACGATGATGTTTTCCTAACTGACATGACTCACACTTTAAACTGGAAACAAAATCTATCCCTAGCACTACTTTCTTGAGATTTTCCAAAGATGGATGACCCAATCAACTATGGATATCAATAGGAGAGACTGACACTAGGCAAGCGATGGATGATTGTAACTTGTCAAAATAGTACATTCCATTTGATTCACGCCTTTCTCTAATCGTCATCCTATGCACGGAAAGGTTAGTTAACAAATAAGGATCAATATGAGATATTGAATCTTATATGGGCATAATTGGTATTTAATTAGAATTATTTGTAATTCTAATTAAATTTTAACTGAAATTAATATTTAATTAAATTAAATTACTAAAACGTCCAAATCTCTATAGAGCTAGCATTTCATGCTTAACCCTCTCTGTAAGAGTTACAGAGTTCTCTCAACTCATTCTGTGGATATCGTTAGAGGCCGGACACTTGTGCGGCTATGGTGGTTGAGACGGATCAGTTTTGGAAATGATTCAAGGGATACAACAAGATAAAGATCAAGCTTTGGAATAAGGTACGAATTAAATTTTTTCTTTATTTTGATTCGTATTAATCATTTTATAGATTTAAATAGATCTTGATTTTCGGGAAATCAAAAATCACAAAAAAAATTTGTGATTATTCCGCTGCAGTTGGATCGGATCCAGACCTGGTTTCCCAACATTTACAAGATAACAAAAAGATATAGTTTACATTCAAATAGGAAACTAGCATCCTTATCCTTGAAGATCTCCACTATCTTTAGATGTTAAGTCCCATTACAACTCTAACTCCTAGTCTCACCACGTCATCCAAGGTCTCCCCACGATCTCTATCTGCTAACGATGCAGTGTGATCTTGTTGAAGCTCACATAGCACACTAACCTGATCCAATGCTTCGCACAATAAGTCCGCTAACTATGTTCCATTCATCCGAGTATAGGCCAAGTCCTTAGTCCATCAAGTCCTTAGCCTGGGTCGAGTCAATCTTCACAAGGTCTGAGACTCTACCAAAATTCGCACTAAGTCTAATCTCACTCACCTATGTTTGCCTTAGTATTTTCGCATTCCTCCCTCATGTATGTAATCCAGCTAACCTTCCACCTATGGCACATCATAAAGATCATTAAAAAGTGCTCCGAAATTTAAGGATCTGGCAACACTCTTATAACAAACAAAGATAATCCATAACATGCGTTCACTTACTGAATAACTTTTTGGTGTTAGATATGTAATCTTGCTATTTTGTCAAATATGAGGTTTCTTCAATTTGTTTCTTGCCAACTTGTAAGTTGGTGTAAATAATTTTCTATTTTACCTATTAAAAGATTTCTATATTTTGTTCTCAGTCACTTCTCAATTTATTCTTTAGTTTTTTATTTCATATATGCAAATTTTAGGATCAAAATAAAAACAAGAATGAAAAATATGTAACCATAAAAATGTGATTAAAAATATTTTAAATAACATTTTCATAATATGTATTGTAATACAAAATACAAAATATATTGTGAGTTAATGTTATATATTATATAAGGATTATAATGAAAATAAAATTTTTATTAGGTGAAAAATAAATGAACGACACACTTTTCAAGTAGGATATAACTTACTTCACTATAATTTTTTTGAAAATAAAATTGAAATACTTCTAAGACTTGGATCAATATATCAACAAAAATATGTCCCCTAGTATCTATGATTTAATTAATTAAAAAATAATATAGATTGATATAAATAAATATGTTAGAGAGATATATTTTTATTAAATACGTTTATAAAATTATATTTTTTAAAAAATATAATAAAACATTTTGTTTTAGTTTTGAGTTTTTAAAGTTGATTCTTAATGTGGTTACTGTCACAAAGGTTTGCTTTGAACTCGAACTTTTACTACAAGTTGCGCCTACCTTCATATGGCAATCCCACTTAGATCTGCTTAAGCAAGATTTAACCTTCTCACGTGAATATTGCTGAACAAATCCGTTAGCCCTCGAATACCTCATGCGCACACAAATGTTAAAAGTATTTCTCTTACACACAAAATATCACAAATGTGTCACGGAGCAAAGAAAGCAATAAGAGATATATAGACAAAGCTAATCTTTCATTAACCCTCAACAAAATGCTAACAAATTATACAAGTACCTTCTTCTCAAAACACTTACAAGGAATTCCCTACTCAAAGCTCTTACAAGGAACTCCTTACTCGAAGCCCTTATAGTGGTAACTCACCTAAAAGCTCTTAACTCTCAAAGCTCTCTCCTCTGAGTGATTTCTCTCAATGAGTGAATGGCTCAATGATTGAATGAATGGCTCTCAACTCTAATGAGCTATTTATGGGCACTAAGTTAGAATCCTAATATAACTTTACTAGCTAAGATCACAATCTTATCCTATCTTATCCTTATTAGATTACGTCATACTAACTAATAAATTACATCCCCACCCAATTAGGACTCTATCTAATAGGATTAAGTTACATCACATTAATAAGATAAAAGATTACCCTATCTAGGAATGATTATCCTTATCCACAAAGATCTCCTCTATCTTTAGATGATCCTTCCACATGATCTTTTATCTCTTAGAGTTGATATTCATCCACTGTGATCTTATCCGCCATGTCATCATGTGTTACATCATCCACAGTTTTCACGTCACTGTTGTTGTGTTTTCCAAGTCACCATAGCTTAGCCTCATATAGGTCCATCAATGCACATCCATGGAAGTCCATTTTCTATGATCAAGCTCACTCATGGTGCAATCTCATCGCTCTATGACTAAGTACAAGTCCCAATCTGAGTTAGTATAAAACCTCGCATCCTTTACATACTTTCGACTTGCCTCATCAAAATCAAGTGCTTATGCATATTTCCTCACTCGCATGCCTTCGACATTCTCATGATGTCTCGTATGCCTTTACTTGCTCTTGTGCACCCTCGGGATTCGCATGATTGAGTTCGCCAACTCTGTGCAGCCTCACATCCAAATCTCATGTCTTCTCGAAGATTTCTATCAATGCACGCTTACATGTAACCATGCATATCGAATCTCACCTACTCTCGAGATCTTCGTCGATACTTCCCACATCTCGTACCTACTTTACAAGTTCCTCAGGTTTTGCTCACAACTTGCAAGACTTTGCCTCGTTCCCTCGTCAATATGCCTTCCTCGTGTTGACCTGTATGCCAAGCATTAGCTAAGGCTCGCCAATACTCGCACAATCCTGCAGTCTGGACTTAGGGGTCTAACAAACCACCCCCATAAGAAGAATTCGACACCCTTGTCGAAATAATATGTGGGCACTCCTCCACGAGCGGTTCCCTTGAAGTCTCCTTTTCCAACTATTGAAGACTGGAGCAATCCTTCTCTTCCATTGGCACCTTTCCCACTTGCCACCTCCTGTTTACGTCGAGTTTGTTTTGTGTGGGTCCTCCTCCATGAGGTTCATAACATTTAAATAGGCGATGTTGTTGATGGCTACTTCCCCTAGTCATGTTCATCGCTCCCTTTTGTCCACCACAACTATGGAGATCATTTGCTCCTAGTCCTTCTTCTTCGGGCATTCTCGGGCATAATGCGACCCTACATAGATGAAGCAAGAAACCTTCCCCTTCAGTTGTTTCTTCTTATGTTGAGAAGATTCTCCCACCTTCTCTTTGCCTTTCTTCTTTCCATCCCGAGTTCCACCATTTTTCTTGCCCTCTCCATTGAGTCGAGTCAGTGGTGGCAATTAGAGATCCACCAAAACATCTACCGCCATTATTGCACTAGGGTGGTCCTTCGTGTTCTTCCTCTGAAGCTCCATGATTGAGCCCAAGTTTATTATGTAAATTAGCAATATTTTCATGGACTTTACTATACTTTTTGACTTCTAATTCTTGATTTTGTGCTTAAATTAACCCTTGAGGGTGTACTTTTATTTTATGCAATTTGATAGTGAAAATTGTCACAATTGATATTAATTGTACTTCTTAATTTTTTTGAGAACAATTGACATTGCAAATTGCTATTGTTGATTGTAGGAACCTCAAGGAGAAGGGAGTCAATGTGTTGAATTGAAGTCAATAAGAGACCAATGCTACAGGAAAAGTTCGCCACGGTAAAGTATCTGTCGCCTACCAAGAAATATGAGCTGAAGTTTTCGAGAAAAGTTCACCACGGTGAAGATTAATTCGTACATCTCGACAAAGGACCCAGCAAGGAGAGAGAACATTCGGGAAAATTTTACAGTGGCGAGGGATCCAGAATAGACGCAAAACTTTTTGACAAAAGCACGCCGCGATGAAACGTCAAAATCCCGAAACATATTTGGAAAAATCTCTCATTGCTTAACCCGACCCACCGACCCAATTTTTAAAAACCTACTAAATTATATTAAGATAGAACAATTTGTACACAGAGAGTCGACACACATCCCACATACACACTTCACATCTCTCATCTCTCCACCTTCATTGATTAATCCATTTCACTTTGGAAATTAATTTCTGAGATGTCATTGTCCCCACCGTCTTCATCGCCACTGCTATCTGTGAACATTATAACCTACCCCTTATCTTCTGCTACCATTACGAGCAGCTAACCCATCACTATTCTTAGGACGATGTCCTTCGCACCCTCTGTCCTGAGGGTGCTAAATGGCATCAACCCATAATTTATCAATGCTACCTTAAGTGTTTTGATCTCTGCCCTAAGGCCCATCCTTGGCTTCATTTGGTAAGCAAACAACATCCTTCCCACCTCCCACCTAGAGTACATAACTAAACAACAAGGCCTTTATTTGTACCTTTTTATGACCAGTCGCCCGGTCAACATAGCTCATGCCATTGCCCCCTCCCTTCGTGATTCCATTACCAACGCCAAACTCACCAACTGCATCATCTTCCCTCACCTCATTACTGATATATTTCGAGCCCATAATGTCCCAAAATATGATAATGATAGCTATTTCGACTCGGCACCCTTCTTTTGTTATATACGCCTCAAAC
>JAOSBK010000005.1:10464008-10474169 GCA_027568895.1 Erythroxylum shatona | reverse complement strand
ACTTTCTGACAATTGTTTAAAATATACCAATGGGCAATTTTGAATTCATCTATAGTTAACACCAAATATGTACCCACACCAAATGGCCTTACTTTTTGGGTGCAATTTGAGAAGCCATCATCTTCATCAAAATCAAAGTTACGTTCTGGTCTATTAAATCTTGTCTCCACGTCATTTAAATACATCAAACAAAATGTCAAGCATTCATTTGCTATATAAGCCTCTATAGTAGACCCTTCAGATCAAGCTCTATTACGTACATAACGCTTAAGAGAGTATAAAAACTTGAACAAAATATAATATATTAGCAACTGTTACTAACAAATTACTTTTTAAAAAATTAAAATTTAATATGAATTACCTTTCAATTGGGAACATCCATCGACATTGAACCGTCCACATAGTTTTGCTTCATATGGTAAGTGAATTGTCAAATGAACCATAACATCAAAAAGCGATGGGGCGAATACTAGTTCAAGTTTACATAGAATCAAAGCTACGCCTTTTTTCCATTTTGTCAAGTCTTCAATTTTAAGTTTCTTGCAACATAATTGCTTAAAAACTCACCCAATTGACTCAAAGTTACGAACACATCCTTTGACAAACATCCACGTATTCCAACAGGAAGTAATCATTGCAAAAACACATGACAATCATGGCTTTTCAACCCTAATAATTTTTCCTCTTTAACATTCACACAAGGGCCTATATTTGATGTATACCTATCAGGAAATTTTACCGATTTAAAATTTTGACAAAAACATTACTTCTCCCTCTTTGACATGTCGTAACAGGCAGGGAGAATAATGTATGACCCATCATCTCTTCTTTTCAAATGCAAGTCTTTTCTTATAGTCATGCCTTCCAATTCAAGTCTAGCCTTAATTGTATCTTTCAATTTCCCATCAATTTCCATCACAGTTTCGAAAATATTCTCACAGATATTTTTATCAATACGCATCACATCAAGATTATGCCTCAATAGTAATTCCTTCCAATATGGCAAATTGAAAAATATGCTTTTTTATTCCAATTGAGGTCAACATCATTTCTCTTCGCTTTCTATTACTTGGGTGTTTGCTAGGTGTAATGTCACCTAAATGTGATAGCTGTTAAACAATATCATCACCAGACAACTACAAAAGAATTTCACCTAATTCTACTTTGCCATTAAACAACTTGCTTCTTCGCCATCTATACCCATATTCCAAATAATCACAACCTATATAACATATTTTAATTCACAACCTCATTGAATAAGTTTGATGGTTACACGCAGGACAAGCCATATACCCTTTAATGCTCCACCCAGACAAATTTCCATAAGCTAGGAAATCATTTATAGTCCACGAAACAGCGGTATGCATTATAAATGTTTCACCTTGAATAACATCAAAAGTTTGTAATTAAACTTCCCATAGATCTTTTAAGTCATCAATTAATGGTTGCATGTATACATAGATATTTACCAAGAGAAGTAAGTCTTGGAATAAGCAAAGTCAATAACATAAAAGGCTCCTTCATATATTTCCATGGAGGTAAATTGTATGACACTAGAATTACCGGCCACAACCTGTATGAAGTACTCATATTATTGAAAGGATTAAATCCATCTGGGGCCAATCCAAGTTGAGCATTACAATAATCCTGTGCAAACGATGGAAACTTTCTATCAAATTCTTTTTATGTCATTGAGTCTACTAGATGATGCATAATGTTATCATCAATGAGTTGGTCTTTATTCCACCTCACATCTATAGCTATTTTTATTGACATAAAAATTCTTTGTAGTTGTGGTTTAATAGGAAAGTATCGCAGGATTTTATTCAGTATTTTTTCCTCTCCCATCATCCACTTGCTATCTTGATGTACCATAAATCAGACACTCCTCAAAATCTTTACTGTCCTTCCAAAATAGAGCACAATCATACTTACAAACATGTATTGATATATATCCTAATCTAAGGTCCCTTAACAATTTCTTTGCATTATAGTAAAATTTGGCCAACTTGTGTCCAATAAGTAATGCATCATTGAGTAAGTCAACTAACATGTCAAAATGCTTTTTACTCCATTTATTATAGACCTTCAAATGCAACAACTTCACAACAAAAGATAGCTGTAAGAAATTTGAGCACCCTAGATATAATTCTTCTTGAGCAAGTTTCAATAACTTCTCAAAATTATCTTCTATAATACTACCAATTATGTTAGGCATACCTATTTCACTCGTAGTCTTTATATAATTCCCATAATCGTCTAACATCTTGCATATTCCAACATTATTACAATCATCTACATCATTATTAACTTGTACTAACACTTCTACTATAACTTGCTTCCTTACATTCACCATGATAAAGCCATCGAGTATAGAATTTGTCTATGCCTTAGATTAGCAAGTGATTTTATACCACATCTTGACTTTAAAAGTTCACATTTAATCAATCGATGTAAGGACAATGAATATGACATTCATCACCCATCTGATGTTATACAAATTGCATGAAACTCTTAACTCCTTCAATGTATTTAGCAGACCATTTCCGATGAGACATCCAACTTTTATCCATGTAGCTATACAATAAAAAGTAAGTAACTACATTATTAAATGCAATCCTTGTTCAATTTTATGTGACAGTAAAAGTTACTACTAATTAGAAAGGGTCTTCTCACTGTCACTCCTAGGTATATGGTGTTCTTTACACCTGTTAATCAAGAAAGGGTCTTCTTGTTGTCACTATAGGCTCGTAGTTCACTGATAAGCCTCATCGATGCTACATCACCAGTTTCTAGTCTATATACCATCCTACCGGTTTATTATGCATTAAATTTGTATCAATTTTACATGACAATAAAAGTTACTACTAATTAGAGTATAAGTATCTTACCTAAAACCAACACCTCCTTTGCATTCACACAAAACCTAAATACAAATACTCGTACTATTAAACACAAAAATATGGTAGACATTAATTAGTTAGAAAAGTTACCTAGCCAGAGATAGCCACAAAGTAGAAAGATGAAAGACGATGTTGGATGATTGCTAATAGTCTTCAATGCAAAAACTTTGCCTACGACATAATACACATATTAAAGCAATAACATTTATTACTCCAAAATGAAAGAGGATTGAAGAAAAAGAAATTCTTCAAACAAAATACAACATGCAATTATTACAACTTCATTCTAAAAATAATTATTAATTGTATCTATTTAATATGGTTTTATACATATTTTGAAGTGCCTTATTTTTCTGTATTTTTTGTGGTGTCTTAGATGTATAAAAGTTTCGAACTATTCTCTTACATTTACATGTTTCAAGTTTCTTGTGTTTAGATCTCTAGTCATAATCACTTTCAACATGGTTAATTCCCCTTTTCATGTTGAACTCTTTTAACATTCTCTACAAAAGCATTAAAATACTCATATTTACAAGTAACCAAAATCACTTAAGTGTACCTACTAAAAAGTATAATGTCTACCTCCTATACTAGCTACTAAACAAGTCCAAATGTAAAAGTTACACAGTTTGTAAGATTACATGATTTTTGCTTTTGAATGAACCTTTCACTTTTCTTAACCATTTAGTGTGCTTCACAAATGATATTAATTAGTTCATTTATCAAAGATTCCAGATAAAAGGTAATCAAGTCAATGGAAGAACAAAGTGATCAGACAATCAAATTGAGAAAATTGAACCATGTATAATAGCAGACAAACACAAACAACATCATTTAATTTTTAGAAAAAAGTTCAATGCATTTGGCGACGATTCTTACAAACATCACCATATGCCATTACATAATTAAATTTTTTGTGACTCTTTCTTAAATTCGTTAGTAAATGTAAGTTTTGGTGACGAAATTGTTAAAAAATTGCTAAATATAAGATTTGGCCATGATTGTCTAAAATAGTCATCAAATCTACATTTTTATACATTTTCTATTTTCCTGTAATATATCAATAATATAAAATAGTTTACAATTTGTATATAGTAAATAATGTTTTGTAACACCAACTCATATATTTTAAAAGATATTAATAAGAAAATTTAATTCATTTTGAATTTTTTATTTATAGAATTTTCCCTTTATAATATAAATTTTCTATAAAATGTTGCTCAATTTATATATAGTAATTAGAATTTTGTCACACCACATAAAATTGTGAAATCATATATTTTAAAAGACATTAAACTCTAAAATTTATTTATGAAATACAAATTAGTTTTGTGTTGTTTGTCCTATAAATTTTTAAAATAACCAAAATTTATTGAATTCCATTGTTTACATTATTGTAATTATCTTTTAATTAATTACATCGCAATACATATAGTTATAGATGGTAATCAATATAATGCTATCTTTATGGCATTACCACTTCATGACAGTCATAGACATTGACATCAAATGGTAAATGTGTTCCTTACATAATCCAAGACGACATCGTTTTGTTCAATAGAAAATGACGTCATTTTCTACTAGGTTATTAACACAAAAATGAGCTTTCTTCATTTTTTTTGTTAGCCGTTAACATTCCTCTTCGATCACCATCAATAAGTGTCATCCCCTTGGTTATGGTCATCTCCTATGTTCTGCTTGTCACTGTTGAAGAAGCGTTGTTACTTGTATTAATATTGTTCTTCTCTTTTATTTTCAAACCCTCCTTCTTATGTTTTATTTATATGCTATGTGTAAGAGTTTATTGTGATTATTATGTTCTGCTTATAGTGTATGGGTTTTTGTTAGTGTATGCGTGTTTGGAAGATGGTTTCTTCTATTTCTGTGTTGGATGTGTATGAATCGACATTTTTTTCCCACCTTCCATGTATGTATGACAAACTCCTCCTAATTGTTTGATGAAATGCTTAAATGAAGGCTACTTCTGAAACAAATGTTTATGTACATACTTACATTTAATTGTACCACTTAGAGTATACAGATGTATCTATCAAAATGATTTTATTTGAATGTATAATGAAGTTGTTATTACACATAACACTTAAAAGTCAAATGGTCAAAACTAGAAATATGGTCAATTGTGTTTTTGTGTTAGACATTACAATTAAAACCCAAAACTAACAACCTATTACTCTTATTCTTAAAGACCAATTCTTTTAGCATACAACCTGATATAACGAAGTTGCTCAAAACTAGCAAGCTAATTTAAAGTTAAATCCACTAAACACAGTGCATACACACTTAACATTCTCAACCTTAAGGGATCACAAAATTAATACAATGCTAGAGTGTTGGAATATTCAAATAAGAATTATTCTATTGACTTTTCATAATTAACTTGTTACCATTAATTCATCATGAAATGTCGATATAGCAACCAATTCATAATGGTGGAAATGAGTTCCGCTGGGAAGAATGTGGCAAAATTGTCCAAGATCATGAACAAATTAATGGATAACAAATCCCCTCTTTGTACACTAATAAGCGCTTTCCTTCCATGACAGATCTTCTTCTTTAAGGTTTTTAGTATCATTCGAGCTACCTCACTTTCCTTATTATCTAGACCTCATTTATGTATATATGAACATCTGATTATATATACTATATGTTTTGTTAACCTTCCTCGAATATTCAAGAGAGCATAGATAGAAATGGAGGTAGTGGTGATGTCCCAATGGTTCATACGTCATTAGGAAAATCGATTGTCTCAGGACAGTGGTTGATTCAAAAAATATGCATATTCATCGTGACGATCATGGATTTTATCAGTTGGGTATGCATCTGTTCAAATTTGACTTCCTAAAACCATTTGATTTATAATTGATTTTTCTATTATTTATGCTCATTAGTTGAAATGTTTAGTACCTGTGGTTCATCTAATACCATCGTGCATACTCAATCTGGGACATCATTCACTATATCTTCTGCAAATTTAGCTAAACCAAAGAAGTTGTTGGAAGAGGGTGTCAATTCACCAGATCATTAGGGTCACCAATCCTTAACTGTTTTAATTGATGGTTTGGAGCATGTAAGGAGGCTTCTTGATAATCCAGACATTGGAAACCCCTTCACCTTTTCTACTGACTCTAATGTCAATGGGAATCTAAACAAATAATTATTTCTTTTCCTTCTCAATTAAATATTAGGCATTGAACTTTATTTATTATTTTTCGTAATAAATGTTAGACTTCTAATTAACTTCTTGCACTTCTTTCATTTATATATATATTGCTTACCATATTTCAATATTTATATGTAGTATTATTTTATTGTCAATTAATATTAATGATTAAGAATAATAGTAGTTAACTTAAATTTATGATATTTTCATCCAAAATAACATTAAAATTTTAGGTATGATTATCTTTTTACGTTAAAAAACATATTTAATTCACAAAATGTAAACTTGTTTTCATGAAATTTTTGTATGAATAGAGGTGTAGTACTACTATGTATAATAGACATCATTAAAAAATCATTTCTGTATAAATTTGTAGGATGCTATATATTTATAAAATCTGCATGCATATATTTAAACAAATTTATAAACAAGACAAATGAAAAAATATGAAAAATCATATAAATCTTAAATAAAATTAAGATTAATAACTACATTTAGCATTTAAAATTATCCTTTCAACATTATTGTTTTTAATAATACTATCACTTATAATATTTCCTTAAAATTTGCCTAAGAATTTATATTGTAACATGAAATTTTTTGTTTGATTTTTTCGTTATGTTTCAATAATTCATATGTAAAAGCCAAACATTTTACGACGCTTTATGCTATCGTTGCACATCTCTGCCAAACTACCGATGAAAACAACTTTAAGTTGCATATTTTGCGACGATTTATTATCATCACGTAAAGTGTTCACTGTGCTGAACATGTACCTGTTGAACATGTACCGACGATTAACCTAAGTGTCACTAAATTATATCACATTTCCATGAAACATAAAATATGTCGTACAAAGTGCAAAATTTTAGTGACAAGAATGTCAATTGATCGTAAAAATTGCTCCTTTTGTGATAAACTCGAAGGATCATCGTCAAATGTTAGATTTTAACGCTATTAGGTGATTCGTCACTAAATGTTTGGCTTTAGGCAACGCGATTGTTATTCATCACTAATACCTCCCTTTCTATGACCATTTGTGATGTGTTGCTAAAAAAATCGTAGCAAATTGTCCACCAGTTGTAGTGTGCATCAGCTTTTGGCATTACATGTACAATATAGAATGGTGTTAACCACCGGTTGCATGCTTATAATGTCTTTATTTACCTTTGAACTTTAGAGAATTCTAGTTATCCATATATGGTGAGTATATAATAGTTTTGTAAGCATTCTCTACCAGTTTATGCTCCACCAAAACTTTGATAGCCAAGCAAGGTAACAAGATTTTATAGGTTCACCACAACAAAACTGACGTTTTGCTACATTTTTTTGGGGATGATTTCCAAATTCCTAACCAAAACTGAAAGTTTATCGACATTTTATAATATCGTCACTAAATTTAGGTCTTTAACGATGATTTATATGAATCGTTGCAAAATGAATGACCTTTTGTGATGGCTTGGAAATTTCATCACCAAATGTTTAGCCTAAAAAATTTGGACATTTTGACTACGAATTTTTAAAATATGTGGCCAAAACTTGATATTAAAGACTTTAAAATCACGTCATTCTACAATAGCAACGATTTATGTGAATCATCGCAAAAGCTTTGACCTTTTACGATAGTTTATATAGTGCCCCCTTACCCCAGGATATGCACCTCGACACCCGGAGGTTATTCTGGCACATATCCTACGATAAGAGCCTGCTACGTTCGATCACTACATTCACTTCATATGGCATGGTATCATAATTCACCTATAAAGTATCATAAGAAAATCACAATATTTTAAAACTAACATTTACCTCATTTCATTTCATAAAAAACCCGATTGTCTACATTGTGACTTCCAACAATTTCCATCTGTACATCATCAAAACCTAATACAATAGTACTACATGAATGAGGAAAATATGTACAATCTAACTAATCTATCCCAAAATCCCAGCAGACTGACCTTTAAGCCATAACTTCTCCTGCCAATCACAATCTACATAGCACTAGAGCCTCTCAAAAGCTAGAGTCGTCCCTTGATCCTGAAAAGACAACGTTGCAATTTTGATGAGTTTTGCGAACTCAATGAGGTAATCATCATCGATTGTTCACTCAATCCATGCAACACATCAATTCATATCATAATTATTTCACAATTATGCATTTTACATGAGCAACACATTTTACTTAAGTGTAAGCAATTTTGCCTTTCTCTCTATCAAACATAATTAACAAAATGCATATGAAATGCTCATAAGACACTTTCCAATTGTTATGTTGTTGTGACTGAGTACTTGAACTGTCCTGTATCTAATTTGGATATCGAGCTCATTAATAACTATCCCTTATCCGATGAGGATACAGGGCTCATTGCACATTGAGCCTGAGGCTCTGAAACACTTGTGAGCTCGAGGCTAATTTTTATTTGTTGAGCTTTTAGCTCTGATCATTGGCTCCTCTAGTCACAACTTCCATTATCTGATTATGCATTCTTGAATGGAATGCATGTAACACAATCAATCACAATATAAAGCACATAGATCCTCACATTCACATTTATTCATTATTCAAAACATAATTATAAGCAAACAATAACTGAGAGAAACCGTCTAGGTTACTCACAAATTGCTCCTGAAGCTAATGCTTAGAAGTTTCGGCAACATCTAGAGGTTGACGTTCCAATTGCTCCTCTATAACAAATAACACACACACATATATCACAATTTGCACAATTATGCGTGCTCATAAATGCATATGTATGAAATGAATTATGTATAATGCATGTTCATGACAATCCCAGGTATCCTTCTATCAATGTCATCGCAAAACAATCAACTATCGAAAATCACTTAATTGGCATTTGTTCATAGGGTTTATACCTCAATAAACCATGTGAATCCAATTTCATAACCTAATGAGCCATTTCAAATTTTTCTCCAAACTTTGACTCTACTGTCCTCGATCATTAAGACAATGAAAATAAAGAAATTTGACAGTACTCCTTTATAGAAAAATGATCCTCTATGTCTTATCTTTCTAATGACACCAAAAGCATTCAATTTGGTTCAGTAATGTGAAAGTTATATTTCGATTATCTCTACACTGCTTTTTATTCCGAGACAATACCCTATACTCAACTTCCATCTAAAAATTGAAATTCTTAGAGTCCGATTCAAGATTTGATTTGTTCATATAATTTGTAGCCCTATGTTTCTAGTTTACTTCAAATTAAAAAAAACATATCATTTGGAACTCTACATATCAAGATATCATCAAAATACTGAAGTATGTTCAGTTGAATACCATCAGTTCATATTACTTAAGAGCACACTCACTGTACCCGTCCCACTCTTTTCACTCAATCTTTCTCAATTTAATTCAGAGGGCCATGATTTCTAGTAGAGATGTAGAGTAATGCCTTACTAGTCCAATGGTTCAAGAATCAATCATTTGGATGTCTAGAGAGAAAGTTATGACCAAAAGAAGCAACTATGTTTATGACCTCAATCGTCTTACTTTGCTTCGTCTTATATGAACAGTAACTTCTTCTTAGAATACACAGTAACTTCATCTTAGAATGTACAGTAACTTCGTCTTAGAATGTACAGTAACTAAGACGATGAACAATAATTAAAATGATGCAACATTACAATGTGTATTGCTCACATCTCTCAAATCTGATATCTAAATTTTACAAACTTTATACCGTTGGAAAGCTGGAAAGATAATCTACAACTTCCAAGAAGGCAACTTTGCCAAAATCTATCTAGATTAATCCAGATTTTCTCCTGAAGTCAGAATACGAATTTTACATTCAGCTCCCCATATACTACACCCAGTTCTCAATTCGTGACAAATTTTGAGACTCTTAGAGACAGAATTAAAATTCAATATCTTCATACAAAGTGTAGCCATATATCTTTAGGTTAATTCAAATCAAGAATCATCTTGTTTGGAAAACTAGAGAAAACGTTATGGCTAAAAGACTGAAGCATATTCGGTAAACATTTTCCAGATTTTCAAACTTTCAATATTTTACATCTAACTCATCTTCTACCTAAATTATCTCTTCCATTACATTT
>JAOSBK010000005.1:10417981-10439619 GCA_027568895.1 Erythroxylum shatona | reverse complement strand
AAGCATACCATCATGGAGCATTGTCATGGATTGTGGATTTAAACTTCATTTTGTATTATGCTATTTTGAGAATGTTGTTTTGAATTTCCTTCACATTGTTATGGCATGAAGCCCTTGATTTATGGGGTGTTTAATTCCCTGATGAAATGCATGTGTCGAATGAGTATGTATGTATGTTGCAGGAATTCAAAAGGTTATGTATGGATGTTGGGATCGGGTCCGTGGTTTAGGAGCTCGGCGCTGGCTCGACCCGAGGGGCTGTCTCGGGATTAGGGATCCGGGACCCAGGCCCAACATCGGCTACTCCATGCGAAGTCCTAAGGACGTCACTGTCTTCAACTCTCCTCCACAAGGACTACCGCACCATGTCATCACCACCACTAAATGTCTAAAGGAGGAGAGAAGGTTGCTGCTCACCAAGATCTACACCTGAAGCTGTGACCTGTCACCTAACTTGAAAACCCAACCTAAAACCTGAAGCTTGTGAATTGATTGTTGAGTGTGTTTTTTGAGTTTTCGATTTTTTTTTCTTAATTGCATTTTGATTTTGAATCGGTTGGAACTTAGATGTTGAAAGTTGGAATTAAATTTTGTGATTCAGTTGGATCTTGGATTTGTGAATCGATTGGAACTTGATTTTGTGATTTGCAATTTGCGTGTATCTGGGTTAGATATTGGAGTTAAATGATTCACAGTTTTGTGATTTGAATATTGGAGTTGAATGAGTCACAGTGTTGTTTTGGTTTTGTGATTTGCATGAGGTTGAATTGGATTGGATATTGGAGTTGAATGATTGTTTAGTTGATTTATGGTTTGGTTTTGAAGATTGGTTTAAGTTTAACTATTTAAAAGAAACTTATGATAAGTTTTTTCATGGATAAAATGCAACACCCGATGTGAATATGTGATGAAGTTGATGAATTGAATTGATTCAATTAAAAGTTTATAAGTTGAAGGTTTAAATAAATTAAAATTTTAAACCGACAATATTAAAGTTGCAAACATGCAAAGACTTAAATAATTAATTAACATGTTTCTAAAATTTGTGAAATGATACAATGATCTAGCTTGGGTTCATGTTGCTTTGGTTCCCAGTATGAGGAACAATACTACTTGCTTGTTTTGTAACAAGCATTTGAAAGGTGGAGAAATTACTCGATTAAAAAATATTTAGCTGAGGTTAAAGAAAATGTGAAATCATGTAAAAAAAGTAAGTTATGATATGAAGTGACAAATAAAAATATTGCATGATAAATATCAACATGAGAGAGATAGAAGGGAAAAGTTGAATTTTGAAATTGGTAGTAGAAATTCGATTTCTAGTTTCTGTGGTGATTGTGGAAACGATGAAGATGGTAGTGGTACTGGTAGTGTTCCATCGCAGGCCCAAGAAGACATATTTGTACCTAATGTGAGGAAGATAAGAAGGCAGGTGATTGATTTTTTTGGCACCACTAACAACTCTTGGAGCCTAAATTTCAATTCGTAGTGCAATGTAATCAAGAGATGTGACTCACAATGTTGATATAATAGTAGCTAGATAGTACTATGATATAAGTTTTTCATTCAATACTTCTCATTATTATTATTATTAACCTATGATGGATGCGATAGCCTCTTATAGTCTGGGATACAAAGGTCTTTCAATTGATGACTTAAGAGGTAATATGAAATTGGAAGTTATTTGGCAAAAAAAAAATAGTGAATTGGGTTACTTATAGATGTTCAATCATATATGATGGTTGGATAAATAGAAGACAAGAGCATATTATTAATTTTTCTACAAATGTCTTTATGTTTTTGAAATCTATTAATGCATCTGACTTTATTAGGAATACTGAAACTTTGTTTGCAATATTTGATGATATTGTGAATAAAGTAGGGCCAGAAAATATTATTTAGTTTATTACTGACAATGATTCCGTTTATAAAGCGGTAGGAAAAAGGTTGAAGAATAAGTATAATTATTTTTTTTGACTCCTTATGTTACACATTGTATTGACCTAATGCTGGAGAATATAAGAAATCTTAGGTATTTTTTGGTGGTAGGAATTTGTGTCGTCTTGCTGTGATAAGATTTGTAGCAAATTTCTTATCACTTTAGTCTTTTGTTATGGTGAAGAAAGAGTTAAGACAAATATTTACAGATGATAAATGGATTGTATCTTAGCATACTAGGTCTAATGCGAGAGTCGATGTTTGTAAAATTATGAAATGTAGAGAATTTGATCTCAATGCCAATTTGTTATTAGAGTTTGTGAGCCTTTGTTGATGGTGTTTCGTTTGGCTGATAGTGAAGAAAAGCCAACAATGGGTTTTTTTAATACCATGTAGAGAATGACATAAGCAATCAAGGTCAATTTGAAATATAGACCTTCTTTGTACATACCATATCTTTCAATCATTAATGAGATAAGGGAAAGAAAACTTTCATCTCCGTTATTTACAGTTAAGGCGTTTTTGAATCTTAGTGTTTATTTTAAACTGAATCTTACTAAGCAAGTTGAAGTTAATAGAGAAATGTTTTTAACCAACAATTGTTAGCATTGACGCGATACATGATCTTTGAAGCTCACAAATGGAGCTTTATAAATTGTCATATTAGGATTTTGGAATGCCAATTACTATTCGACGAAGAGGAAAACTTTCTCCAGCTATTAGTTGTTTCCTTTTTTTATTTGTTGAAATTAATTAACACTTTATTTTGTTTATAACGTTACTTTTGTTATCTTACGACTTACAATTTTTTGGTGGGACCAATTCAGAAATGATGTTCCAGAATTGAAAAGGTTTGCAATTCAGATTTTTAAGTCAATGTTTGAGCGCAACAAACTGTGAATGAAATTGGAGCATATTTGAATTTATTCACTTCAAGAAAAGGAATATATTGAAGTATAAGAGGTTAAATGACTTGATTTTTGTTTGTTACAATTTAATGCTTCGGGGAAGATATGTTATTATCATTATTAATTTCGATATAATTTCTTATAATTTTCTAATAATTAAATTTTATTGTTTACTAAGAGTCTTAATAGCATAAGTAGTTTAACTAACCCAATTTCAATTGATAATATTAATCTTTTGGTGAATTGGATTTTTGAAGAGCCAAATTTGATAGATGTTAATGACTTGAAAGATAATATTGGATAAGAAAGTGTTGACATATCATTTGGTGCATTAAATTTGAATGATAATGAAGATGAAACTTCTCTCAATAATGAGAATTTTGTACCAAATGATAACTAAGGTCAGTGCAGTTATAGCAGGTATCCTCCCGTAGATGATTGAATTTCGTTCCAGATTTTTTTTCTCTTCTTTTAATTTTACTTATATTTGATGTTTGTGTTAAATTTTATATATGTAATGTAATTGTAAATATTTTTGTTACAGGTTTAACTCCCACTTGATTGTTTCCTCATCACGAATTCTTGTTGTAAATTGTAATAGTTTGAGAGTTAAGGATATTTATTGTTATTTTTATTTGATGTTTTGATGTAATTATTATTTATTAAAATGATGAAATTGTATTATTGTAATATTTTAAATATTTTGTATTATTCTTAATTATATATTTGTACGATGATAATTGTCTTTTTATATTAATTATGGTTGTTATTTATATGTGAAATATTTAAAAATTATTATTATTTCATATTACATATGATTATTATTTATGATTATGATTTTGGAGACAAGGTTAATGTAAACTTGTAAAGTATATAGTATAAATATACAATATATCAATAAACTATTTTGTAAAATTTAAAAAATTTCAAGGACTATTTTATAAATTTAAAAAATTACTCGAAATGGTACCTAGTATTGACTGATACTGGTACAATAATATACCAAAACTTAATCCAGTACTAAGTTTGGTACAACATTCGCAATTTTGGTCAAAGCCTGATTGTCATTAGTTAATCTGATAGTTAATTTGAGTCGAATTTGAAGAGAGGTATTCAAACAAGATGCAGTGAGAAAGTACATAGAATATAAAATGAAAATGTTTGTATTTTTATATAAAATAATTTATAAATTATGTATTTTAGTAAAATTGATAACTTAAATTTAATTTTTATAATTTCAGTGAATTTTCATACCCATTCTATTTATTCTCCGATGGGATGCTTGGTCGATGGGTTTGGGAAGAAAAGTGAGTAGTTGGTTGTTGATTATTATTATAGGGGGCAATAGTTTGATATCCCACTTTTAGGAAATTTTCGATATCCTTCATTTAGTAAAGGAATAAAACTCATTTATTAGTAGTGGCTCTTTTTTAAAAATAAATAAATAAATAATATTAATTAAAATATAATTCATTAATCAATTAATAAATTGCAACAAATTAATTAAAATATAATAAATTTTTATTTTTAAATATTTTTTACAAACTAGTCATTATTTATTTCTTTTAATTAGCTATTATATTTATAATAATAATATTTATTATTATTCTTCACTATATTTATTTCTATTTTTATTATCATACTCTCGTTCAAGCAAATTTTCCCCTAAATCCACAATGTGAGAAATAGTCCCTGACCACTACTTCATAGTGAGACATTTAACTTAATGGCCAATTTCGACTAATTGAACCTCCCTCCCTTCTTGAAGCTAGTTGGTAAAGAAACAGTCGACGTGCGACAGCGACATAACCTTTCTTTTTACTGACAGGACAAAATTGGCCGATAAAGGAAGAGACGCTCGACATGTTGACGCTGGATATTTGCTTCCATTCGCGGCCGATAAAAAATAAACATCTGTTATCACCACCATATTCAGGCTGTGGTCTGCCATGGATTTGATTTTTGTTTTCATCCAATAGAGTTTTAATCAGGCCACTACTCTTTCTAACATTTTATGTGAAAATCTAAACGTTTAATCACACTTAACAGTTAAATAATCATATCCAATGCTCATTAAAATATGACTGGACGTTATATATTCATTATTTAAAAGTATCATAAAAAGAAAAATAGCTAGAAGATAAGATGGCGGGATATAAAGGTTGTAAATAAATATGAATGATAGCGTTGAAATCTTATTTTAATTATCTAAAATAAGCATAAACACTATAGCTTGAGCTGGCTTGTAAAATTGAATTAGTCGAAATATATTTAATTTAAAATAGATACGTAGAAATACCAAAATTTAATTTTAAAAAAATTATGCGTTGCCTTTGAGTTAAAGAATATAAATATTATATTTGATAGATTTGGTTAAAAATTGTGAATAATATATTTATTTAGTTAATTCAATATTATTATGATATATTTAAAATAATAAACATGTATATATTTAATAAATGATGCAACAATTGATTTATATTTTGTAGAAAAAATTAATATTCGAACTTACGAATTAAAATTAAAATTAAAATCTATAATTCATAATAAACGATACCTATTTTATATTTGGTATGAGTTTAAAAATTAAAAAAATCAATTAAATGTTGAATTAAAGGATTGGGGTGTCTTTGCTAGTTTAAGCAGTTGTAAATGATTTTGTGGCTCAGCTCAATTCAACTCAACTCGAGTCGCGACTTTGATCTAATAAAAACTAAAATTCCGGGAACGAATTTATATTCAAAAGTTGTCCATTCTTAACCCTTTGTTTGAAGTTAAACAATAGACACATTTATATGCAGCCAAAACCAGTATATAGACAAATGGGGGAACCCAATCATAAATCCAATTCGTGTTCATCAAGATCTTCACACCGTCGGATCCGAAAGCGGGACCCGTACCTATCCTCCATACTCTAACATTTCACGAATCCCCAAATCCTTTGGGACAGATCATCTGTCCCTAAATTTATGTACCAATTCTGTCTTATTAAATCTAAATTATTTATTTATGTAAATTTCATATAAATAGATGGTTTGAATATGATGAGACAAAATTAGTATACAAATTTGGGACAGAGAATTTCATGTCAAATCCCAAAAGCCCTTCAAACCAAACTTACTAAATCTGAACCGTTCATTTGGCCCCTCTAACCTATTTATATTAATAGATGGATGAGATGTCATGACTACAGGAGGCACCGGAACAGCCACCCCGTGCCCTATTTATACACCTTTAACTCTTACCATGACCCTCGCGCTGTCCTCCTCTTCTTCTTACTCCCAGTTCACTTGGATTCGCAGCCTCACTCTCCGATAATGGCTTTGTTGGTCGAGAAAACAACAAGTGGCCGCGAGTACAAGGTCAAGGACATGTCTCAAGCAGACTTCGGTCGGCTCGAGATTGAGTTGGCCGAGGTCGAAATGCCTGGTCTCATGGCTTGCAGAGCCGAGTTCGGTCCAGCTCAGCCCTTCAAAGGCGCCAAGATCACCGGATCTCTCCACATGACCATCCAAACGGCCGTCCTCATTGAGACCCTCACGGCCCTCGGGGCCGAGGTGCGCTGGTGTTCCTGCAACATCTTCAGCACCCAGGACCACGCCGCCGCCGCCATCGCCCGGGATTCCGCTGCCGTCTTCGCCTGGAAGGGAGAGACTCTGCAGGAGTACTGGTGGTGCACGGAGCGCGCTCTGGACTGGGGTCCCGGCGGAGGCCCGGATCTGATCGTTGATGACGGAGGCGACGCAACGCTTTTGATCCACGAGGGTGTTAAGGCCGAGGAGATTTATGAGAAGACCGGTCAGCTCCCGGACCCAGCTTCGACTGATAATGCGGAGTTTCAGATTGTTTTAGCGATAATTAGAGATGGTTTGAAGACCGATCCCAAAAGGTATCGTAAGATGAAGGAGAGATTGGTTGGGGTTTCTGAGGAGACTACCACTGGTGTTAAGAGGTTGTATCAGATGCAGGCTAACGGGACTTTGCTTTTCCCTGCTATTAATGTTAACGATTCTGTAACCAAGAGCAAGGTATTGTTGTATTATCTCTTAGATCTGGTTTCCTTATGCTTTTGTTTATGTTGTTATTTTGTTTTCAGTGGCAGATCTGGTTTTATAGTGTTACCATTAAGGTTGAGATCTCTCAATCTCTTCTTTCTTCCACCTCAAAAAGAATCCATTTTTTCCAGTCATACCCCTCGATCTTCTTCTTATTTTCAGGCTCCCTAATTTTCTCTACTTCTTGTTCCTTCTTCTCTAAATCTGGGAAAGCCCATTTCTTTTTTTGATTTGATCTTTTCCTTTTATTTTCTTGATTTCGAGATCATTTTTTGACATGAACTGATTTTTTAGATTTATTATTTTTTCTTTTTTATCTTTTGAAATTTTCTGGTGAGGTTTTCTTTTTTTCTTGTTTAGTTATCTTAATCTGCCATATAGCTCCGGTGATGTGTAATCGATTTATCTATCGGTGGTTGGGAAGTTATTGCCGATTTTGGGTTTAAGATGGGTATTCGGATTATAATTTTGTGAGTGTGAGAGTATTGTTTTGACCTTCGATTTATAATTCCGTAGCCTGCATCACTCTTATATTGTCTCATTTGTATGTGGATCTATTGGAAATAGTCTCTCTACTATATAGGGGTAAGACTGCGTACTATCAAACCTCCCTAGACCCTGCTTCATTGAAAGATTTCAGACTAGGTATGATGATGATAATGATGATGATGATGATGATGATGATGATGATGATGATGCTCATGTAATGACTTATGCAATGAATTGTCATTATACACATACTTTTTGCTCAATTGTCTTAACCTTATGTCATGCACTTTTTAAAGTATACCTAATCTTATGCCTATCATTTGAGAACTTCTCCTTTCTAAGTATGATAGTCAATTTATGCCAGTAAAGTGAACTTAGATAATTATTTTTTGAGAACATCAATCTCCTTATTCAACATCCTATTCTCATGAAACATAACATCTAGTTTATTATTTGCCATAATCACTCTTAGAAGCTAGTATGTAATGTATTTCACATTTCACATTTCACATTTCACATTTCAATTTCTTATTATCATTTATAAAAGCATCTTAAAGTTTTTTTTGGACTCTTTTTACTTTAAAGTTATATTGTTTCTTTTCATACTTATGGTCTTCAAACATACAATAAGTTCATCATTTGAAAGTTGAATATCATTATCTTCGTCATCATAAGAATTAGAGCTATAACGTACATCATCTATGTTTTCCTTATAAGCACATATGATCCACATTATTATCTTATTGTCTACTTTTAGAATCTTTTATATTGTCCCATAGAAACGTTAAGTGTTTTGCTCTTTCTTTGCTGCTCTTTTTCTTTCTTTTCACTCTATTTTTTAAAAGGGGTGATTGATAAAATGTTTGTAATCATGTTTTAGTTTGACATCCCTTAGAATAGATAACATTAGGCAAATGTTACAAGTATAAATTTATAATAAAACTTATGAATAATTAAATATCCCTTACTTTGACACATAACTAATTTATATATAGTATCTATTTATTTTTATTACTCCTTAAATATATTATATAATTATTTCTTTGTAAAAGAAATTTTATAATAATCTGTTAAGAGTTTTTTATTGAATTCAACTAAAGTATATTGGCCTTTAATATTTAAAATATTAGTTAGTTTTTGAAATATAATTTCTAGATAATTTTTATATTAAGGTGTTCATATATTTTTAACCTCACCAACTATGGATATTGTATTTTATGTTAATACGTGATTCCCTAGCGGATTTCATGGTATTTTATAATTCAATTGATCATTAAAAACGTTAATGGCTTGCAATATCTGATTTTATATATATATATATATATAGCGTCCATAATTGATCCAATTAAGAAACTTTGCCCAGGGAGCTAGACGATCATCAACAAGAACATTTCCTATTTTTCCTCGCGACTCAAATTCAAAACCTCCTGAAAGGGAGAGCATTAAGTGAAGAGTTGAAACCATTTAAGCCACTCCTACTTGTCACAACTGATTTTATATGTTAATTTGCATTTTAGAGGTTGGAAAGCCTTCATTTAATGTCGTAGGTTAGGCGAAGCGGTGAATACCGTTATTTTATGTCGTTAGGGATTCATTTAAGGTATGTTTGGATGTGGGTGGAGGGATGGAATGGAATGGAATGGAATGACCCAAATGACTCAGGCCCTTGTTTTGGAAATCTATTTTAAAACAGGATGGAATGACAATTAATGACTTTGGAAGCCATCCTTTGCCATCCAAAATTTAATATTTTGTGGCCTCCCAAATTGGGGGTCAGGGATGGAATGACATGGCTTGCTTTCCAAACCTCTCTTATTTTATTTAAACTTTCAAACAATGGAATGACCCATTTCATTTCATTCCATTCCACTTCATTCCATTCCGTTCTATTAATTGTCATTCCATTCCATTCCATCCTAAACTCCCAAACATACCCTTAATCATACATTTTTAATTTTATGCAATTGAAGGCGTACAAACAGTACATGCAGTCTCTTCATAGATGATTTTAGGTGATTAACTTTGCTATATAACTGACATGTTACCATATTGTCTAATAGAGATAATGACGACCAACAACAGCTATTGATACGAGCAAAAATGCAAAGAGAAATATACAAACTTATTTTACAAGTAGAAGTACAACTATCACCAAAAATACATGGCATAGATGCCCCACTAAACTTAATTCTCAACTCCGTGCCCCATACTATTATAAAACCTCTTTGGTTGAATTTATAATAATAAAAGACATTAAAAAATTTTGTGATTTAAGAGAATTTTTCTGATCTTTAAAATTAAAATTAATTTTTTCTTTCAATTACAAATAATGAAAAAACATATACAATATGAATATTATATGTGAACTAACCAATATCACTGATACAATAATTTAACTCTACTTGAATTAATTATTTAAAACAATTATAATAAATTATTAATTTGGGTCAAGTTTAATTAATTTAATTTGAGTTTTAAGAGCTACATCCAATCTTTATATAAATATTTTATTAAGTCATTTGTAATATTTATATTGGATATATTTCGTCATTATTTTTTAATTATTTAAAAAAATTAAAACTCACTATTTTAAAAATTAATTTTTTTAAATCACATAAAAATTGTTATATCTTTTATGCTATCTATAAAATTAGAATAAAAGTCTTGAGAATAAATAACGCATGTATTTGTAACAAAGTGCATACTTCATTTAACCAGTTTTTTTTAATCGTTTGTACTTAATGTCGATTATGATTTCAACGTTTGACATAAAACCTACAAATCACAACTTCAAGCTTTTATTGTGAACAGTACTGTAAATGAGTTATGACTTTTCGATTTTCTTATTGATTTATATTATTAAAGCTTATGATATAAACATTTTTAATAAAAACATACCAAATTTGATAACTTAGGATTGAAGATAGGAAAGAGAGGATTGACTCTTTCTGAAAAGGTCTCTTTCGTTAAGTAAAACCATTTTAAGGCGCGAATTGTATTTCAATCACAGTTTCAGGTCGTGTGGTACATCTTCAATAGGTTTAGGAACTTGCTATAAGATATATGAAAGGGGAATAGTGAAAAAGGTCGAGCCAATTAATGTCATAAAATTATGGTTTCGCTTTGAATGGATCTTTAATCAAAAGAGAAAGCTTTTCCTTGCTAGATAACAATTCCTCTTTAACTTTTTTTTTAATAAAAAGGTCATAAATATAATTTTCACCTTAATATTTTATAATTAGTGAAAGTAATTTTTTATTATCATTTTGTACATTAATAACAACAATACTAAGTGAGTCTTACTGAAATGCAAGATTTGAAGAAGTTCAATATTACGTAGTCTTATCTCTACATAATAGAAAGATTATTCCCAATAGATCAACATATAATGCAAATTAATAATAATACAAATATCAATAAATATGTATAACTAAATATATAAAATTATGTAATACAATATATATTGAATACGACAAAGATTAACAATACAAGATAAATATGTAATAAATACACAAACTAAGACATAAAAAGACAAATACAAGAATAAATCACAACGGTCATTACAATGAAATAAATAGACTAAATAAAAAATTACTTGAGCTAAATAAATTGGAGAGAAGTACTACTTAATCAAAATATTAAGGTTATTTATAAAACAAACAACTCATAAGAAAATGTTTAAAGGGCGTAAGAAAATAATAAAAAGGTTCGTTAAAGTTTTATATCGTAGGTCATGTCTTTAGTAAGTTGTACAAAGACATATCATTTTTTATCACTTAACAAAATTAAAGTATGTAGTGCTCATTATATTTTAGATAAGATGTAAAAGAGAGAACAAAAATGTCGATAGAAGTTTATTTAACTATTAAAGTAATAATAGCATATTAATTAATATTTAAATAAATTATTTTAAAGATTATACATTATATTGATGATTCATATGTTATAATTTGCTAAAAATTTATCTATGCTAAAATTTAAAACATTATCAGTACTACTTAAAAAACGTTAAGGTGTAATATAATATTAAAAATTAAATTAAAATCTTTAAGAAGGAACAATTCCTAGTATTTACCAAAAAAAAAGTTTACAAGTATGCATTAGAGCCCTGAACGTATAGTCGAACATGTCGTACCCTTAAAATCCTTCCTTTTTTTTATATATATGTTATCATATTATTTTATTATCATATATTTACAAATTCTTTAACTTTGTAAGATTTTCTTCTCTCATGAAATATTCTAATTGTAAATTGCTGATACTTCATCCTTTTCATTCTCTTTTAAGACTGCCCATCGTATTGTGTGTAATATGATAATCGATTGGTAATGCACGGCATAA
Organism: Erythroxylum shatona; assembly: GCA_027568895.1. NCBI lineage: Eukaryota > Viridiplantae > Streptophyta > Magnoliopsida > Malpighiales > Erythroxylaceae > Erythroxylum > Erythroxylum shatona. The sequence continues at coordinate 10,427,888 of JAOSBK010000005.1, read as the reverse complement.
CGTATAATGATCATACATAATGTTACATAATAAATAACAGAGGGGCCAATTTATACTGATTTTGTAGCATTTTAAGTTGCATTAACTGTTAATCGTCAAAAACTTAAAAGACTAGGATTTTTTCAACATGTCAAAAGGATCAGGTCAAACTAAATATATAATAAATTTCGATAGAGTTGGTAAATCGCTACCAACCCCATCCTTGTTACGAATTGAATCTCCAACCCTGAGACTCAGCTCACAAGATAGCCCAATCAAGTTAATGGTTAATCCAGTGCTTGTGAACAAGTCACACGACATTACCCTTTCCATCCAATCCATCTATTCTATTGCCATCAAATATACATATATACAAGCAATAAACATATCCCGGTGCTTCACTTTCTCGGTCACTTTCCAACAATAAGATTAATATGATTCTCAACGTGAAATGCCATGTACCCAGGGATGACATTAAAACAAGTAAACCTTTTTCAGAATAAAACAATTTCGTGAAATTTTAATGAAATGCATGAAACCATTACAGACAATTGAACTCTTTCACCACGTTTCGATGATAACTAATAAGCTAAGTTCAAAACGGGCTATTCCTTTTTTGTTTTCTTTCTTGTGAAAGAGTGATCAAAAGTTCATAAATATGCTACATGACGTTAAGCCAGTCGCTTGGGATCGTAATAACATACTTTTCCCACCGAGCAACAACCTGAAATGCCACGAGATGAGGACTGTTTCATTTAGCTCTCAACTTTAACAAGAACCTAATTATGGCCAATCAAGTTCTCTCAACCATCTGTTTTACATGCGGAAACCTATCTGCCCATCTTGAGTTCTCTCAACCATCTGTTTTACATGCGGAAACCTATCTGCCCATCTTGAGTATCCTGCAAAAGGTTCAAAGCTTCAAATCCAAATATCTTTCACATACATTGAATCAAAATTCAACGAAATATTAGAAAGAGGAAGCTACTAGATCCCAAAAGAGATCTGGATGAACTGATTGTGTCCAAAGTTGACAGACCTGAAGTAATTATCTCCAGAAGATCCATTTCTGCTCTAACTGAATCAGACATGCCCTGCAATGAATTGAATTTAGAAACTAAACTCTACTTCATCAACTAGGAGCTAGAACCATAAGATCAAGGCCTCTTAAGTCTTAATGTAGACTTTGCACCAGTTTTTGAAACTCTTCTTATCTCCAAAATATTATGATTTTCAACAATCATTATTGATTTATATATAAAAAAGTGCACTGTGATAATATCCAAGGCGTTAGTCACTCATTGGTCACTTTCATCACACATCTCTGGTAGTTACGTGAATGCATAATTCTGATGGTCAAGGCCTCAGTCATCAATTATAGCCGTAAAAATCCAAAAGTTACTGTGCGACACACAATAAAGTTTACCTGCCAAGAAGCTAAACTTCTTGCTATGACCCGTGCCAAACTGTTGATAGAGCTACTGTCAAAGTTAGGATGCTTTAAAAGAGCTGCCTCAGATGTATGATCAAGGATCAGCGAACAGATGCTAGAAGCCATCATAAGGACTGACGGATCATCAGCATTCTCTGTAAAACGATCAAGTCCAGATAGTTGAATGAAATGAAAATATGGTCTTAAGGATTTATATGCTTGGGGTGTTGAGAAATACGAGGACAGGGCTTTATGCTTAATATATGTGTTCAAGAGTTGTTTATACACGTTAAGTACTAAATAGGAACTAAGCGGGTTATAAGTCTGTCTAATCTACTCGTTGAATAGCAAAGGAAAATTTTACTTTTGTAAAATCAAAACAAGAGTAACGTGGATGAACTTATAAAATGCATTTAACGACTTGATATTTGGCACTATGAAAAACTAGAAAGGTGCCATTACAAACACAAGCTAGTACCTGCCCAGTGTCCCAATGCATTCAGAAGATTGATAGAAGTTGACTCATCCATTGGAAGTTTCAGTTGCTCCATCTATTAGTATCATGTGCAAACAAACAGAACAGATGCTGTCAATATTTAGCATAGTTTGTATTATCAGCTTTTGTTATGAAGTACTACCTTCAAAAGTACATTCATAATTGTATCACATGCCAAAAATATGGAACCATTTTCCTCAGCCATAGACCTACTTGGTCCAATCAATTTTATAAGGCAGTCAACAACCTGAAAATGGAACCAACATATCCATAGTCAATACCAATACCATGAAAAAATGCGTAGGTCTGATATCAACGAAGTGATGCACAGTGACACCTTTTTACGTTTTGAATAGACAAGTATAATCTACAAGATGAAAACCAGCCAAGGATACATCAACTTTGAATAGTGAATGGAAATATATCACTCATAACAACTTACAGCTTGGTGCCCTCCAGAAGATATCAAAGCCTTGCATCCAGCAGTCTGCATTGTGATTTGGCACACCATTGGCAGCATAAAACATATAGAATGAAAAGGGCTGTCATTTCAACAAAATAGAGCTCATTTAACAATATCATGTGTAAAATCAGAAATCATTAACCTGTTGACAGATCCAACCAACAAAGTTACCAAACCTTGGTTCATCTTCTCCTTGAATTGTCAGCAGATACTCCAAAAGATCTAACACCTTCTCTTCGCTTGCATAAGGTGTTTCTGCAAGATAACTGAACCAAAACAAGTTAACCCACCAACTCAAATGATCGACAGTAAATTGTTCATGGATGGTAAACGGAGAATAAAGCTTTTGTCAAGTTACCGTGTTATCAAATTATAACCATCTTTAACAAGAAAGCGTAATGAAGATGACAGACATTATTACCTCCCAAGAAGACGTACTGAAGCAAGAAGATCATTGCCCTTGTTTTGACCATGTTCCTGCAAAGTCATAACCAGCAATGTAATAGAAATTATAGTAAACTTTAATTCCATGGAACAATAATCTTTACAATTACAACACCTTTGCATCTTGTAGGTATTCTAGAACAACGGTGATTGTCTCATTAAGCCCATTTATCACCTTAACAAATAGGCCTTCATCAATAATTTCCTCTGTAAAACTCAACAAACAAATGAAACAATAAAACCATTTCACAACATCTAGAATTGCTAGCCACGTGAATTTTTCATGATATAGAGCATATGCAAAAGGTCCCATAAGGAAGCTAAACAGTTTGCACTATGCGTATTAAATACATTTTTAATGGTTAATTTGCATAGTACATTTTAAGAAGGATTGTTATTTTGAATTGCAAATGTTTTAACCTACAAGCTTGGTAATTTTTTATCCACATACCTTCACCTCCATCAATAGTTGATAGTAGTTTAATTATCCTCTCTACCAAAGAAAAGGCAACAGCAATATTCCTCTGTTTTGAGAGAATATTTTCATCAGTAGATGACATATTCTTGGAAGCTTCAAATTTCAAATAGGCCATCTCATTCAGCAAAACGGCAATTTCAACCCTTGATGACTCCAGCACAAGTAAGAGACATCTACAAATAGAATGAAGAAAGAGCACAAAAGTCACAACCTAAACTCAAATAAAATCAAAAAATCTATCACACGGCCTACCTATCAGCTGGTATTTTGTCCAGATCAGGTAAGTTAGTCTGACTAATCAGCCATGTTTCCCCCCGTATAGACATCATAGATTCCGCCAAAATTAGGGCATAAAACTTTTCAGCAGGCGCTGTCATCAAATGGAAATAAGATTAGTGAAAACTACACTTAAAATGGATATTCTTTAGATGTGGTCACAATAACAAAACCAAGGATTTTGCTATACCTTGAGAATGCTATCAAAAACAGTATTGAAGAGAAAGATGTTACGATAAACAATATAAAGCCACTATAATAGGAATTGCAATGTAGAAAACTCATTCAGAAGCTAAAACAATACTGTTAGAAAGATTAAGATAGGTAACCATGCATAATGAATATGTAAAGATAACAGCATATCTCATTGAAAAGGGAGAAAGAAACTATGCAAAGAGATACTGCAGAAAACATTCTTCCCTTGATGCCACCACAAGAGACGTACAAGAGAAGAAAAACAAAGGTGTGAACTCAATGGTCAACTGTATGTGTATTACATAATCAAAACTGCAACATTGGTATGAAATGCGCCCTTGCACTTAAAACTAAATGCAAAATTAACTAAAAAATGAAGCGTAAGACATGGCAACAATGTCTCTAGGAATGACATTGTTTACTGACAACAAGCAACTACCAAACCAAATAAGTAGCATGCAACTCCACATATTTTAGTAAATTGTTCATTAAACTATCTACAGAAGACAAATGAAAAGGCACTTTATATTCCAATCAATTTGAGAGTTCCACCACAACTAGAACATACTGAACAAATTCAAGTCAAAAGTAAATTAGCACCTTCAAACTAATCCTCTTTAACTGGAATGATTTTGTGAACCACATTGATATGAAGGAGTGCTTCCACATAGAATCCAATACAATTGTGTGTACATTGTTAAGTGTTTGCCTAATTGTTCAAGAAATATAGGGCAGAAAGCAAATCCTACATATTTCAGTTCAAGCAAGGAATACATTCGCTTTACAATTATTTCGATTTAACCAAAAATTAATTCACATCTTCAGGTCATCTGACAATCCTTTCTTCTGCAAAATTTTAGCATTGGTATGGCCTTCACAACCATAAAAACCAACCAAATATAAAAAAAATCAAGAGCAAATACGCGGAAAGGAGCCCAGAAAGATAAAGATATTTTGTACCACTGCATTCCCAACCAAATAACCGAAGTTCTTTTTGTCCTCAAAACATTTATGCTATCTGAAAATCAATATCACCATCCTTCTAGCAAGAAACTCAAGACAATCAATTCAATGAATTACCTACGCGATTCTGTAAAACGGCCACAATGCCGGCACGCATGTAATCAGAACAGTTGCTGTCAGTCTGTTGACGCAACGCATCATGGAGTGCATCCTGAAAGTAGCAAGAAAATACAATGACGAGATGTAGTGAATATTTTGACTGGATCCACATAAGCCATATTTGGCCACTAAACTGCCTGATGCAACAACAAAATTCTATGATTTAAACAGACTCCAGTATTTTCTTAAATATAGTCATCCTCCTAAATAAGCTTCACAATCTTATGTCCATTTATCAGGATACATCATGAGAAGAGATAGCATACCGAGTACTCTGAAGAAAAGATCTGGGAAAGGAGGTGAAGTGCTTCAAATTTCATATGATTGTGCAGCACAGCAAATTGCCTGGCTACAGAAGTTACCTGCAGCAGGAAAGAATTCTCAAAACTCTATCTTGTTTCAATAGTTTGAACTTGGATCAACTGGATACCTCTTGCATGAAGATTTCATCATTGAGATACAATACTAGGTGCAAACATGAACAGCTTGGTAAACAAAGAAAAATAAGTAAAAAGAGCATTAAAGTATAGACTCACTATCATTGCAAGCTCTGTCAGACAGCCGCACGTAAATACTTCCTGAGACTGGTTATTTAAAGTAAATTGTACAATTTTCATAGCAAGCTCCATCATAGGAGAACCTGCAGCACATTCATATCACAAGGTTTCAGCTTCTAGTAACGACACTCAACCCCAGATAGCTCAAATACAGGCCCATTGACTGACTGAACAACACTTTTAGCCTTTCACATTAAGAAGAGAAAGCCAGTAAAAACCCTAGCCACCAAACAGATCCTAATTCAATTTATAAATATTGATTACCATGACAACCAAGATAACAATAATGTTTCTACCAGGCCTGTTAATCCCTGCTATCCACACACTGTCAAAAAAATTTACCATCAGGAAGAGTGCAAATCTGTGAAGCTATCAGTTTCATGCCTCCTGTTTCATAAAATTTATCAATTCCATCCTTGCAAGAAGCTGTCAGCAGATACAAAATTTCATAGCATTCTTCAAGAACAGGTGAAGTTGATCTAAGATTTAGGGAAAAACAAACTTATTAGCATACATGAAGACACAAATAAAATACTGACAAGTAAGATGATACAACAGCCCTAAGCAGACTATATACAGTGAAACCAAATCCTTATCAAAATTTCCTTCCATCAATGAATATTGAATCCAGTAACAGTTTCCAGCAAGTCACATAGAAAATTTTCATGTTCTAATGCCCAAAAAATTGACAAGTGCATTCCTAGTAATTCCTACGTCTGTCAGCCTATCCCCCAAACCACCAAAGAGTTATCTATGTTCCACATCTCCAACCATTACAATACTCCTATGTGCTCCAAAATGATGCTAAATGCAGTGGCCAAATATCAACATTCTTGGTAAAGTTCTCATCAATTCCAAATCATCATTTTACAAATCTTACAAGTTTGCTTTGCTAGCTACCTTTTGTGTTTCTCTTAAGCTTCAAACTACAAAATCTTTGTCATTTTAGAAATAATGACAACACATGAACTTCATTCTTTTAAGATTAAGAGCTTAAACACATGCGTGCGCTTTTGTTGTTCTTTAAAGTAACCAGTTTGTTTTAAAAGTAATTAGAGATAAGAACCTTACTGAGACATTACTTCCAGAATGAGTGGAATCATGGAAATCACTTCTGCAGAAGAAGCTATATCAGGAACACGACAAAATGCCGCCAGAACTGTAATTGCCAAATGCAAATACGCTTCACGGTTCTCTGTTTCACTGCCACCGGCGATACCCTTGCCCATACCTAATAAGTATTCACCACGAAAGCCAAAAGAAAGACAAACCGACACTAGCTTAGAAACTGCGAGAAATGAAAAGACCTAGAAACTTCAATGGTCATGAGTTAACTAAAAAGAATAAGTCGGAGAAGGGTACCAGTCCTCAAGAGCCTAAGCAAAAAGGCAGAGCCGAGAGCGTCGTAGATGGTACAGAGAGAGGCGAGGTCGTCTCCTTTACAAAATTTGGTGACGAGAAGCAAACCGGCAAGTCTTTGCTCGTCTCTGTCCCCTTTCAACAGCTTCAAGCAATCCCCGAGTGAGGGAGACCGCCCCGCCTGTTCCTGATGACTCGCGTCCTGCAAATGAGAGCAGAACCAATCAGAGAACGTCAACTTTACATGAGAGTTTTGAATTTGAAGAGGAGTAACTCACCATTGTCAACTGTGGTGGAAGATGGCTTTCCATGGTTTTTAGACCACCATGCTGAGAGGTTTCCAGAGGGTTCAAGGATGTAGAGCAGAGGATGTTTTGGGTTTTCAGCGGATTGCGACGTAATGAATGTTTATTAATACCAAGCTGATAATTGGATTTAGCTCCGTTACAGGTCGTTTTGGATCATTAAATTTTATAAAACCATAAATAATTTTTTAATATATTATACTATATTCAATTTTATTTTACTTCAATTATATCTAAAAAATTATAATATTATAAATTTAATATAACAATTATTCTTATTAGTATTATTTTTATATTTATTATATAAATAATAACTATAATTGATACCAAAAAGGGATCATTTAATTCTTATACAAATAAAAATAACAATAATATAACATATTCAAAATATTACAATTAATTACATCAAAACATTATATAATAAAATAATATATGTCTCTAAGCTTAACAAGATTTCTTGCAATAAACATAACAAAATAGAAGTGAAACCTAAAATAAAAATATTTACACACACACACATACACACACACACACATATATATGTGTGTGTGTATATATATATATATATATATATATAATAAAATATAAGTGAAATTGAAAAAAATAAATTGAAACTTTATTTAATGATATATTTACTCAAATCGCATTCACCTCAATTTTTATTTAACACAAAATTCTCATTATTGCAGTGAGTATAATCATTTCCATCATTCAAATTCATTGTAAATGATATATCAACATTTTCTCATCCAATATTATATTTCAAGTTACTTTCATCCATAAACTTTGGTTTCTCATAAGCTCAATCCATTGAAATATTGATATGATCAAGTCAAATTGAATTAATAGAACTATTTATTCATTAAAAGTCCTAATAAACAAATAAAAATAAATTATTAGGAAATTATAAGAAATCATACTCAACTTAATAATGAAAATAACATACATTATCGAAGTTTCAAGTTGTATTGAACAAAGACCAAGGCATTTAATCTTTTATGTTTTAATCTATTTCTTTTTTCTTTTTTTAGAATGGATGAATTTAAATGTGCTCTAATTTTTTTCACACTCAATTGTACTCACATATTGATTAAGAATTCGAATTGCAAATTTTTACAATTCTAGAATACCACTTTCAAATTGATCTCATCAATATAAGACAACAAAAGTAATCTTATAAACAAAATAAAGTAATGATTTATTTTAAACAAATAGCAAAAGTGAAGAAATATATATTTGGATTAAATTTGTCTTTTTGATGTATTGTGATATCTCAAAATCACCGCATGCATCCTTGAATAAATCATTTTGTAAACTAAAGAGATCTTAATGTCATGTGAAATAATTGTTATGATGGTCAATAACATTCCCCTATTAATTTCAATTTTTTCGTAAAATCTAATAGACACTAGAATTTAGAAATGCCCTAGTAATAATAATAAAAAGTAAAGTTATATTTCTCACCTTTCATTGATGACTGCAAGATAAGGTGTATGCAAGAAAGACCTACTTTTCTAATTAGCTTTAACTGCTTTCTTTTTCCTCTTTATGACATTATAAAAGTAACTCATCATTGCCTTCTCATCAATATTAACATATAAGAGTATTCTTACTAAAAGTTCACAAACTCAGAAGATAAATTGATTTAGATCAATATTCATGACCTTCAAGATAATTTTGGAAACCTCCATTCTAACATTAGACTTGACATGTTGAGATACAATCTGCTTATCACTTATAAACAAATGTCTCAGCTCCTGCATTTGAATAGAACACTAAAGTGATAAGAAATTAGTTTTAAATCTTATAATGGTACGATGACACAAATTCCTACCATTGAAAAAATCATTTCTCATCAAATTATAATATATGTACGATTGTAGAAGAACATATTTACTTTTTTAACTTTCTACATAGTTTCATCAATAATAGGAAAGTATTTAGCAGCTCACATATTTTTTAGCATCAAATCAATCCAATGTGTAGCAAAAAGAGTCCAATAGAAATAATTATACCTGCTTTGCAAACATTTTTCAATTCTGTTATAAGTAGCATCATCTTTAGTGATTAATTGTATAATATTTTCAAGCTCATCTTCATTCACAACTTTATCAAATATCTTAAATAGAGTATCAACACTTCTCACAACGCTAGATATATTAATAGACTTCAAAAACATTGTCTCCTTAGTTTAATAAACTAAAAAAATTGATACTATGCTCATGTCTTCTATCTGTCCAATTATCACACATGGATAAGATGCCCAAGTTTTTTGTTTTTCATTTAAATAAATTTTTTATTTTACAAATAGAGCTATTCAAAAGATTACCTCTATAGTTTTCAATTGAAAGACTTTGCATCTTAGATTGTAGGAGGAAATAACATCAACCATAGGTGGAAATAATAAGACTGGGCAACATTAATGAGACTCTTGCATCATAGCACCATCAAGTTATTATCATGTTCTGATTATAAACTAATTCTTTAGATTGTAATGCATTATGAATTCAATGATGAGCTTTAGGAGTTGGTCATGGAGAAAAAAAGATAGACACCTATCTTCTTCTCCTTCTCACATCAATTATAGCCATTCCTTCTTGCTGGGTGAGAATTGTTGGACCCCGATCTTTGAGTGGAATTTAGAATTATAAAATGAAATTAAATGAGTATTTTTGTATATGTATTGTGTTATAGATGTTTTTGTACTTTGAGAAAATGGATGAGAAAAGAATTATTTGGTTTTGATGATTTTGATAATTGTGTAGATTTGTATGGGTTATGAAAGTTAAAGTGAATAGTTG
>JAOSBK010000005.1:10365978-10386037 GCA_027568895.1 Erythroxylum shatona | reverse complement strand
TTCAGGTTCAGGTTCGTGAAATTGCCGAACCTGACATTCAGGTTCAGGTTCAGGTTATTTACGAACGGGTCAGGTTATCCTACCATGAACACCCCTACTGACAGTGTTCTCAACGTTACAATATCTTATTTTACAAATGAGTTTGGTCACTGGCATTAGAATTTATTCCAACAGTATCTTTTTTTCACAGTTTGTATGATTATTGTGTCAATCCGCCCTCACCAAAATAACAGCGAGGAAGACAAGTTGGTGTGGGGACAAACAAATCACCGAGGGTTCACAGTGACTTTAGCTTATGACTTGATCGAGAATAGCACCACAGATGATTGGAGCAGGCTATGGGAGTTAATCTAGAAATGGGCAGGATCACAACAGATCAGGTCTTTCCTTTAGCTTCTGGCTAAGAGGAAATTACTGACCAATCAACAATGAGTGGCGCGACATATATCAACAGATAGCGATTGTCAATATTGTGGATAGGAAGAATCGACCCTACATGCAATACGAGATTGTCATAGGGTGAAATCCTTCTGGTGCAAATTTCCTCCTGAAATAGTAGATATGAGTTTTTTTTCAACAAGACGAGGGGATATGGGTTCTTTACAACCTTAGGCACCAATCTCAATGGCAGTAGGCAGTGTGGACTACAATTTTTGAAGTCGCATGCTAGTTTTTATGGTAATGGCGAAACAGAAGCATTTTTTAGTTTGACTTTGTTTGGTCGGCAGACGGTAATAAAATAGTGATGAATTATGTTGATTGGGTCATACGGGCCCGAGCTATGAAAAATCGTGTGTTTCAGACATAGGGTCTGTCGTTGGGTAATTTAGTGAACTAGACCAAACCAATGGACGATTGAGTCAAATTAAATATTGATGAGGTGGTGAAACACAAGTCTAGCCTTGTTACCACTGGAGGTTTGATTCAGGACTGCCAAGGTTGATGGTGTGGTAGATTCCTCCAGAATATTAGAGCGGGCTTGCCTTTGGCTGCAGAATTCTGGGAAGTTCACTCAAGTCTAACGTTGGCATAGGCACTTGGCTATCGACGCGTGATCGTCGAAGTGGATTATTTGGAGGTTATCAATATTCTTTCTTCTTCAAATATAGTTATGGCTAACAATAATTTTTCGGTGGCAGGTATCCGAGAGTTAATTCGCCCAATATGGGAGGTGCAAATTTAACATATTTATCAAGAAAGGAACCAACGTGCCAATAGACTAGCTACTCAAGCATTTTTAGCTAGTCCAGGAATCTATCTTCTCCGGTAGCGCCCCCCCTCCCCCAAATAATCAATATAGATTATATACACCAAGATATGAAAAGAGTTCTACAACCGAACTTTACGTTAATAAAGTATACTGAATAGAGTAGAGTCTGCTTTGTTTTGTATCTCTTATAACACAAAAAAAAAGTAGGCGTCATCATCATTGGAACATGACATGGGAATTAATGGAGTTCCTATTCCCATTCCAATTCCTACCGAGAAGAAAAAGAACCTTCCCCACTACACATATGGTTATGCCATCATTGCAAATCATTAGTGATTAGTAATGCCAGCTGACATTATTTTATCGCCGAACTACTCCAAGCACGTGAAAAGAATTTACAGCATCACCTTCACCTCATATAGCTATGTTATTGTTAGCTTCAACTAAGTGCGGCGCTTGTGTTCACGTATTGTTCTTTCTTCTTCTTGTTTTTTTTAACTTTTTTTCTTGGCATATTTAGTGTCACAATTTGCATCATACTTCTTGTTGCAGGTGAATGATACGAGGGCCGGGGTGCATACATTTATCTTTTTTATGAGTCATGTTAATTGGAACGTAGTACTGTTCAACAGTCTTCACCCAACCAACATGGTTGTGCGTGTGAGGTACCAAGTAAACGTTGATGTTCCCTGGAATCCATGTTATAAGCGATGTTCTTAGATTCAGCGTAAAACGCAGTTACAATAAATAAGATGAGCAGTCACCATGTCTGGATTGCCATGTGAGGTGATGTATAGCTTGGAGAGTAGCCAAGTTTCGCCAAGGTTTAAACGTAAGAAATAGGAAGACGTGAAGAAAGACATCTGGTTTTGTTTTGGTCTTATTTGATAAAAGAGATGTGGAACTTCTGTACGTCAAAAAATCACTATCATCGCCATATGAAAACTCCAGGTTCTATCATTTTCCTTATATATATATATTAATGCAGAAATTTCTAGGCAGTTGATAAGAGGCTCTCATAATTTAAGTAAGGTCGTGGATTCGAACTCCCCTTATATATGTAATCGTATAAAACTTGAAATCAGAATTTTGCTTCCCGTAAGGGACCTATCTGAATCAAGAGGGGATTAATCTAGGTGTAAATAACTTAAAGATACTTTTCTATAATTACAACCCTACTAAAATAACTCATGAGCAAAAAAAAAAAAAAAGAGGCCTAGGTTTATGTGAACCTGCGAGCTTCATATACCATCTGCCAAAGTCGCCAGTGGTTAGTTCTTCTTGAGAGAGGGCACTAGTGTTTGGGGTTCACACCCACTTGGAGACTTGGAGTGTTCTGTGACAGGTACGAAACGATTAAGCTTTGCCAACCCACGAGTGAACATGGAATTCCACCATAAAGACCAGAGCTTTGAAAGAAAAACAAGAAATTCTGTACTCATCATGAAGGCAAATTCACGACCAAACTGTATTGCATTGCACGGACCTTATTTAGGAGCAAATTGTGAGGAAGGTAAGGATTTCCATAGCAGACTATTGTTTTTGGATTTACAGGACTTCCTCCCACCGCCCTCTGACTCTTCCCCAGTATCTAACTATCTACTCTCCCAAATTATACGCTTATAATTTTTTTCTCTTTATCACATTTCTATTAATTAACAACATAATTACTTATATTAATTAACTGGGTCAAATTATAGTTGATGTAAAGTGAGATTTTATGTTTTAAATTATAAAAATGAAAATTGAACTAATCTTAATAGTTTGTTTAAAATTATATTTTTTTTTATAACTGTTCAATAATTGAAAATGATTTTTTCCCACATCTTTAAGGGAATAAAAATAGAATTTTTGTATTGATATAAAAAATATAAAACATCATTTGTGGTTATAAATATATATTTTTGTATCCGTTCAATTGAAAATTACAGACAGTTGTTTGTTACCATAATTAATATTAGTGATTAGCTTTACAATCAAGAATAAAAGGGTATTGCCGGGAAACAAGTGCAATACCGAAATAGAGTTTGGAGGAATAGAATACTACAGGACGCGGCGCACAATCAAAAATGGAAATTCTCGATCTACTCGTACATAATTCAAGTAGCTCATGGAATTTAATGGTAGTCATTTTAATCAATGGCATCCGAACAACAAAAGAAAACATAAACTATCCACTGTGAACAAACATTTGGCTTAAACTCATAGTAAAATGAGTGCATCATCAAACATAACCTTTTCTACGGACTAGGAGTGTTAAGAGGAACAAAGTCATGGGCATTCCAACAATTGTTCTCACAGAGAAAGCCCCTCCATGTTTTTCACATCTCTTGACCTTCTATCTTCTTGTTCATCATACGTGTGTGCCCTGTAATTGGAAATTGCCTCTTCATTATCAGAAGCACCAGGTCTTTCAGTTAGGAACTGCTCCCAGAATAAATCATTTACCCTGACCGGAGCAGCTGCAGGCCCTTGATTGTTAACTGCGGCCTCCTGCCAGGATGGTAAATTGGCATTCTCAACGCCTTGATCTCTTTCTCTTGGATTGTTTACGATATCAGCTTCTTTATCATTGCCATCAAAACTTGATTCTACAGATTTGCCTATTACCTGACCTAGTTGTGGCGTCTTGGCTGAATGAGAACTTCTGTTGAGTTGCAAAGAAGAAGATGCCAGAGTCAGATTTAAATGACAGGAAATATGACCATCGATGTCTTCATTAGAAGTCGAATTCTGTTGCACTGAGTGCATTCCTGGGCTTTCATTTGCGGCTACTTTTCTACCGAAAGCTGAATTCCCTTTGAATGCATAAGATGCTCCAGTGTCTGAAAGTTCTAACATCTCGGTTGCAAATAGGAGACCTGATGTTCTTGGCTGTGCATCTTTTGGGTCTTCTTCAGACATTTTCCTCGATGAACTTTCCCCATCTTCATTGGAACTCTGTGTGCTGAGAGAGAGCAAATTGACATCTGAAACAGCTGGTGTTAACTCTAGTCGCAGCTTGTTTGAGAAATCTTGATTAATGACATTTCCGAGCTCAGGTCTTGAACCGCTATGATTTTCCATGAAACTACTTTCTACAGTTGGTTTTAATTGGTCAACTTGAGGCAATCTTCTTTTCTTATTATATGCTGTAAAATCCAGCGTCTCAACCTTCCGAGCAAGATGTTCAAGAAAGGCAGGATCGTGAACCGCCTTCTCAAAGAAGGACAACAAAGTTTCCTGCCTGTGTTCCATGCCGCTCAACTTCTGTGTTAATTCTTCTAATTGGGTCTTTGCAGCTGACCGTTGCTGTTCAAACCTCCAGATCCGTTTCTCAAGAGCAGCTTTTTCTTGTGCAAGCTTCTCTATTTTTTCTTCAAATGCTGCTCTTTCTGGATCCAGTGAAGAACCTTGGGGGTTACTGTGGCTATGAATTGGCTTCCTTCGGTGAATATTCTTCAAAAGATGCTTTTGATCTTTCACAAAGTCTTCATTTGCAAATTCCCATTTCTCAGGGTCAATTTTTCTGAACCCCTGCCATAAGATTACAGATATACTTGAGTATTTTACTCAGGCAAAAATAGTGCTTAAAATAAAAGACTCATGCTAAAGCATGTGGTAAATTTTCACATTGGAAAGTGCTCCCAAATGTAGTCATCTGAGCTAATTCACTGCTTCATGCTCTGTCTCACCTTCTCCCTTTTTTAGGCCAATAGATCTCTTTTACCAGAATACAAAATTTTCATGCGTTTCTGCGTAATAAAGGCATATCAACATTTGAAGAAACAAGTATAACCTCAAATATTTCTCATCTTCCAAATTCAGTCCTTTCCGTCACATTGACAACGCCTAATTTGATCAATAATTTGCTAATATGATTGATGAGAAACTTAAGGCCAGCTAAAAGATACATCTCTATCAAAAGAAAAATAACACAAAAGTCCTATAGATTATTGTCTGTCATCAACAGAACATAGAAAATCAAAGATCCAATCAGGGTCATAACATAAAAGTTGATTTCATCCCCCAAATGATATATTCATGATGTATGAAACCGTAAATGAATATATAACCAGCCCTGTTTGAGCAAACGATCTCATATCCGTGGCCGTGTGAGCATGAACCACTCCATGGTTCTGCTCGCCACCATTTTTCCTTTTCTCACTCTTAACATCTGCTTTTGCTCACAAGTGCGGCAAAGCTCTCTGGATTTTGATTAAAACTCATTTTCTACCTCCTTATATATCTTCTTACATGATTGGATTACATCAAAGTGCATCTGGCAGGGTGACATGTGTAACTCACCCTTGGGTTGCCAGGCAGTGATTCATGTGGAGCACATGAACGCTGTATAGATTTCTTTAAAGATTGCGCAAAATTATTTTAATTCAATACACGTTCAACAAATTTCAAGTTTTAATCATGGAAATATCTCAACACTCCCCAATCAAAATACCCACCTCCACCTCTCAAACGTAGAACCATAAATAATTAACAAATTAACAATCGTATCAACACCCTACAGATCCCAAAAATCATTTAATTCATTTGTCCAATTTTACATATCTTACCCACTCTTTCCCCATCCATCAATTAATTCTCAAAAATAGAACCTTAAAATGAAACAGAAAAGATCAAGAAAATAAAAGAAACAACTTACGTAGGTATTAAGCTGCCTGATGAAACTGGAGAAATTGTTGTGCTTGAAATAGGTGGGAAGGAGTAGCTGAGCGAAATCCGGAGGATTCCACACCACGAAGCTGTTCTTTGCCGAGCTCCATGATACGATCTCGTCCGTCGACGAGTCATCCACCATGTCATACGTCTTCAACAAGAAGGGTGCCGGCCCTCCTCCTCCACCTCCGCCGCCTGTCTCCATTCTTCGCTCCCGGAGATCGTGAAAACCTTAAGTCAAATTATTCGGAATTGAAAATTATTTTCTATTATTCGAAACTGAGCTTGTCCGGAGCCCCAAGAGCAGGTGTGTGGATCGTTTAAGACCAGAGATGGCGAGGAGAAAGAAAGAGATCGAAGAGACTGCGTGGACCGAACATCCCACGTAAGACCGCGTAAATCCTTAACCAATTCTCTTTCTTGCCAGTTTCCACGTCAGCTTCTCAACAATAGTTGTCATATTGGTTTCACTTTCACACATTCTTAATTTTAATCTTTAACAAAAATGTAAATTTATTCTTAATTTTTAAAAATAAACCTTCATTAATTATGAACACAAGTTTCAAGAACACACCGTTCGTATTGTCTTGGCAATTGGAACTGAACAATGATCTAATAATAAGATATGTATATCTTTATCATTAATAATATTTAAGCAAATAGTTTAAAAAGATGTTCTGATTTTACATAAAGATGCACTTTGATCTTAAAACTAACAGTTTTTATTTTATGAACTTTAATCCTACTTATGAACTAATAAAATATTTTATATAAATCAAATAAATTCATATTTTAGCATTGTTTTAAAAACTATTTCGGATATTAAATTAATAAGAAAAGAGATTTGAAAATTTAAAGAATGACAGATATTATATCACTATAAAATTAATAAAAATAAAAATAAGAATATTAAAATTATAATATGAAAATAAAATCTTTTATTAAGATATAAAAAATACCAATGTGTATTAATGTATAATTAACCAATAATAAATTTAATTATTCTAATTAAAAAAATTGAACATTATCGTCATCAAGAGATTGGTTCTCACATTTGTAAAACAATTTCAAATAAAGACTTATAAATCGTATTTAATCCAAAGTATCTACTTCAACATCTTTTAATGCATTTAAACAAAATATAAATTAGTAATGTATAAATTTATTTTCAATTGTAGCATAGTATAGGCTCCATGACAATATATTTTCTTTATAAATTGTCTTGTATGTTCGTTATAATCAAGATGATTCTTCTTTTTTATTCAAAAAATCAATATAGTTAATATAATCATTATCAAGTTAGTCATATTTTCTTTTCTTAATGTATGCTTTGCATATATAATAGAAAAATTATAAATTCAATAATAAAAGGTATAATTACTTAAAAATAAAATGTCTGAAGCAAAAATCGTGTTACAAAGTAATTTACTAGTAAATTTTCTCAAAATTGGATGCTTTCACTAAATAATCTCCACCACTAATTTGTATTTTAAATTAAGAATTATAAAAATAAAAATATATTATTAATAAGCAAATAATGAAATTAAAAGTAGGAAAATTTACTGGACTATATTTTTATCATAAATTATATCTTTATAGATAATCTAGTAAAACTCCTTAAATCTTCAAAATAGAATCTAATTTTATTTATTGCATTGATTGCTCTTTATTAAAGAAAATACCTATGCATTCAATGACATCAAAAAGACCACTTATGATATTAATATTTATATATGCATCTTCACTGTATAATCAATAAGGATTAACAAGTAAATTGTTAATGAATTATTTAAACATGATACTTATCCTATTGACAATCCAAAATATCTATTTAAGGCTTGTATAATTTTTCCTTCTCTTTAAAAAAATTCATAACTATTTTGCGAACACTGCACTTATGTATGTATATATATACATATTGTTAACTCAGATGAAAAGTTATCTTTATGGTATATATATATATATATATATATATACACACACACACATGTACGTATATATATACATATATATATACATATATACATATATATATATATATATGTATATATATATGTATATATATACGTACATGTGTGTGTGTGTGTATATATATATATATACCATAAAGATAACTTTTCATCTGAGTTAACAATTCTCAACGATCTTATAAGTGAAGTCACAAGCTTCGCAATAATCAAGCCTTATAAAATTAGTATCTAGAATAATGACATAATTGTCTTTTCCTTTTACATCTTTTGATAACTTGTGACTTGAAAGTATTCACTCATTTATGATTATAGACACTTTTCAAAATTATAGATGTAGTTGCAAACTTAGTAGTAATATGATGTATAATCTTGATACTGCTGTCACCTACAACCAAATTTAAAAAGAAACCAACTTCTGTCAATACAAAATAATATAGTAGTGGAAAATAGGGATCGTTCCCACAAGGAATTTTTAACGGTAAAGTTTAGCGAGTTTAAAACTAAAACAAATAAGGGGATTTGGTTCACGTAATTTAAGAAATTAGACATAACAAAAATCATAAATTAACAAAAATAATTGGATCTGAAAATTTAAGAGACAAACCTTAGTTTCGGGTCACCGATGTTATCACGCTAAAATGGATCCTCGATATAAAATTTCAGTCATTAATAAACATTCATTAGGAATGTTTTCTTTTAAGTGTAAATAACTATAAAAATATATCATAGTATTCTTATTAAATAACAACCTAGATACGATTATAGATTCAATTGAATAATAGCTTTAAGAACCAAGAAACCAATGAACAACATAATACATGTACGACATACAATTAATCAAGATGAATATCTTCTTAGAACTTCCGACTCTAATGTAAAGAAAGTAATCCTAATTGTTACTTGTGATTAACGAAACTAAACGTCATATTTCATTAATCTAGCTATTGAACGAATCAATCCTTAGTTGCGTACCTAGAAATCAATCACTTCAATTGGAAAAATAATTCAGAAGATACTCAATGTTCATCAATGAAATAAACTTTATTAAAACATCTCACGCATAAAAGCGGATAAAATGGCTTCCCTCAATCAAGAAAAGAAGTTTAACTATTCATAACGAAAGTAGAAATCAAAGAAATAATAACACAACGAGTCTCCATCCCTGGTCTTTCTTGAAGAATACGAAAATATAGAAGAAAAAGTGCAGAAAACGTAAAAAGACTAAAGAGAAAAACTGCAGAAATTGAAATTCTATTCTAAACAAAGACTAACGTGATCAATCACGTTTTTCCTCTTTTAATGCCTTCCGATCCCTTCCTTTTTCATTATCTCTTGCAGATTACGTTTCCTACATATTCAGATTGTGAATCTCCATCAATATGATCTTAAAAGATTATGAGAATCTCAAAAGAATCAGATTCAGATTTTGAAAGCAGATCTGGAAATTAATTTCATCCTTGCACGTGCCCATGCTTAGTGACTGAATTGCTGCCAGACTTAGAATTTCGGATTTTCTTCGTTTTTTTTCTTCATCTTTTTGATTCAATTTCGTCTCTAAGGTGCTGAAAATCATCTGCAAACAATTATAAGACAATTTCATTAATTTTGAATAATAATTTCAACACATTAAAGGGAATTAAGTATAAAATAAGCGCAAATTGATAACTTAACAAATTAATTTAAATCTAATTTTCTTATTTTCTTAACCAAAACAAAAATATAAGATCATTATATATACAAAATTGTGATATTAAGATGATGTAAAATAAGATTAGAAATATGATCCATATAATTAATATCTTTCAAAATGAGATTTATATAATGAGTAGTAAATCAATTCTAATAACTATGCTCATATTTTGATTGTAACAAGTAACCAATTGATACAAAATTAAGCATAAATAAAGTAGATAATACTTTTTGAATCACTCGACAATTTTCTAAAACAGTTTAAATAAAATATGAGCACTTTTTACCATATCAAAAACACCAATAAACTTAACAAAAGTTGTTCCAAGCTAAGAAATTATTCATGGTTCCTTGTCTTTAATCAGTTTGTCCATCTGTCATAATAGTACATTTTGTAATTCCTCGATTGGATTTGTATGTATCCATAACCAACTGATATTTGTGTTTTAAATCTCAAAGTATAGGCATATGAATCTTATAACAAGAATGTGCCTTCAATCTTGGATCTATCATTGTTGTAACATCTGCTTCTTGAAAATAAGGTGAATTTAAAGCATTTAACGGAAAAAATGAATGATAAAATCATCTATTCCAAGCCCTTTTATGTCACAAATCATCATCATAAACTATAAAAATCCTTTTAAACTCAATTAAGAACTATAAGTAATTCTTAGAAGAAAATAAAAATCTATGTTAATAATAACTTTTCTTTATTTCTTTATCTAATACTTCTTGTGCTTCCTCATCTCGAAAAGATGTATTATGATTCTCTCTCTCTCTCTCTCTCTCTACTTCTTGTTGTAAATGATTTTGAATCTTCTCACATACATCAAAATGATACTCTTCTATAAAAAGCGATATTACCCTTAACATTAGTAAGATGTTTTTCATTCTATAAGTTACTCTCCTGTAAACATTCTATTATAAAATATATAGTTATATTAAATATTTTCATTAGGTTTTTAAAAGAAGAAAAATATAATTTCATATTAAATTAACCTTAGCATAAGTGAATGATATTAAGTTCACCGAATTTTTCTTCTTCTGACAACTCCTTATTCTCCATTATAATTTTAATATGAAAATTATGAGAATATATGTATAAACCTTCTATTCTAAAAGGATATTTGACTATTATTGTAATAAGATCTCCTTCAACTAACCACTTATTAATAAAACAAATATTTATACAACCAGAAAGTAGGACATTTCACAACAATACATAATTACATATATGTTAGATCTTATTAAGTTTTTTGCCAAGTATTTTTAGAAACTATCTAACAGCATATGAATACCTTTATAGTTTATATAAATTATATAATTGAATATCAATTTACTGTTCTATTCCTTTATTAGTGTATTCGACTATCACGAGCATAATTATGCAAATCATGCTTTAAAGACCAAATAGATGAAGTCAAAGATTGAATTATGCTAAATACAGGAGTGCCATTCAAATTGAATATTTGAATTATTATTCTTTACATATTGGATTGCATCGTAACTTTCTTTGCTTAAATATATATTGCACAAAATAAAAACCAACAGCCTCTTATGGCATCATAGTTTATCATAGCCACGTTAGCTCCGCTAAAAGAGATACTAATGTCGGGCTATATTTGAAAAAAATTAAAAATTCAGATATTTAATTGTCACATTTAAAGTTTGCCAAAAGAGAGAAATACAACTAAAAAAGACCTATATATAAAAAAAAACAACGTTTAACTTTTTACAACTTTCAAAGTTTTCTTCTTTTCTTATACAATCAATTTAGTAAACACAAAGGTCAATAATATAAATGTAAGAATTGGGTAATAATTTCCATAGTATGTATAGAATCTAGAATAGTTAAAATAATGATAACCAGCAACTATCGTGCATAAATTTTGTAATCCTAGATCAAAAGACTATTGGACGAGACGGTCTTCCAGTGAAATTATCTTTTTTATTCCTTCCATACAAAAAGATGGCGAGAATGTTTAACTAACAAACTTTCCGACTTTTCAATACCATATTAATTAGCAGTTCAAACTTATTATTGGTTCACACTTATAAGTCTACAAGTTTAATATATAAAAACCTACATTATTCATTTGGGCATAGGAATCTTAAAATAATTTAAGCAGAGTATAAATATTTTTTTTTAAAAAGAATGAGTTGAAGTACTTAAACTATTTCTTTTTTAATAATATTCAATTAGGCAAAATATTTTTCATAAGGGTATCACCTCACTTCTTTGAAAATATGTTGAGATTAATCGTTAAAACTAGCAACTTTTTGATTCCTTGGACTTTTCGTCACCACTGAACATCAAGATATATATCTAATGCTATGCAATTCAATGATATGTCTTGTTCATATCCTTAAGAATTATATCTCCTAATCTAGTTATGACTTTGTAAGGTTTAAAAATAAATTCAAATAATAAGAATATTGAAATTTAATAAGGGAGATGTGCCACAGTTTTGGATAAAAATATATTTAGAATAAAACAATTTATCAATTAAGAACCTCGCTTCCTATGAAAGTAGATAACTCGATTACCCTCATTTTAAAATTAATAAAAGATAAAAGACAATTTGAGATCAAACCTTTCAATTAAACCAAATATTACAATAAGTTGATGAAATGCAATGAGAATAACTCTCCAATATTTTAATTTCAAAGCTAAAAGTAATCTTAATCAAATCAGTTTCTTCCTTAAAATAATTTGTTTCAAAAACAAAAATATCAAGTCATATGTTTATTAATAAAATTTCAACACTAAACAATTTGTAGAAATAAAGAGACCTAACACATTGAAAATAAGAAAATTAAAATGTACCATTGTAAAACCAGTTAGAACATAGGCGCTAGTGAGAGACCTAGTAATTGCACACAACTACTAAGTATCTTTCTAAGTTAGGACTGATTATATATATATATATAAACACAAAATAAATAAACATAGAATTGGAAAAGTTGAAGAAAACCAATTAAAATAGGAGGCTAGTGACAAGAATTGAATAAAATTGAAGAGGTTAAAGTATGAACAAAGACTAGTCTTTAATTATAGAGTTTAAACATGTATACATCAACATCCTTACCAGGAGTAGTAGGTCCTGAAATAAGTAAAGACAATACATAAAAGTCTCCTTTATACACTTCTATAGAGGTAAATTGTATGACACTAGAATCACCAGCCACGTGCTATAAGAAGTGCTCATATTACTGAATGGATTAAATCCATTTGAGACTAAACCAAGTCGAACATTACGACAATCATTTGCAAACCATTGAAACTTTTCATCAAAGTCTTTCCATGCCATTAGGTCTGCTGCATGAAGCATAATGTTATCATCAATGTGTTTCTCTTTATGTCACCTCATATCTATGGTTGTTTTTCTTGACATAAACAGCCTTTGTAGTCGTGGTTTAATAGGGAAGCATATCAAGATTTTATGTAGTATATTTTTCCCTTTCCTATCATCCACTCGCCATCTTGATGTATCACAAATGGGACATTCTTCAAGATCTTTATTGTCCTTTGAAAATATAACACAATCTTCCTTATAAGCATATATTGATATAAATCCTAAACCAAATTTATATCCAATAGGTAATGCATCATTGACCAAGTAAATTAAGATGTCAAAAGATTTGTTAAACCATTTATTATAGACCTTCAAATGCCAACTTGACAACAAAAGATAGTTGTGAGAAATTTGAGCATCTTGGATATAATTTTTCTTGAGCAACTTTCAATAACTTCCCAAAATTATCTTTTGTAATACTGCCAATTATATTAGGCAAACCAGTTTCATTCATATTTTCCATATAATTCCCATAATCCTCTAATTCTCTCCAATCCCGTCATCACCATCATCATTACTACCACAATCTTCTACATCATTTTTGTTACTATCATCAACACTTGTATCAACACTTCTACTACAACTTGCTTCTGAACGTTCGCCATGATAAAGCCATGAAGTATAGTATTTATCTATGCCTCGGAGTGATTACATACTACATCTTGACTTTGAATGTTCACATTTAAGCAATCTATGTATGGACAACGAATAGATCATTCAACACCCATGTGATCTTTTACAAATTGTATGAATCTCTTAACTCCTTCTAAGTATTCAATAGACCATTTCCAATGAGACATCCAACTTTTGTCCATCTAGTTATACAATTAAAAGTAAATAATTAAATTACTAAATGCAATTTAAGTTTTAAATAATATAATGATAAATCAATACAAGCTGACATGCTGAGTTTGAATTCAAATAAACAATATGGTATATGACATTGTTAGACCACATGAATCGAGAAAGGTTTGACTCCCTGTGACTTCTAGGCTTGTGGAATATTTCACCGATACCTATTATCGGAGCTACATTATGAGTTTCCAGCCTGTATACCATCTTAGGGGTTTATTATGCCTTGGATCATCCATAATTATAGTTGGATATCTTATGTTACTAGTTCAAAATTATGAATTATAGTTGACATATTGTGTTTGAAATCATAACATAACTAAGGTACATGACATTGTTAGACCACATGAATTGAGAAAAGGTCTTATTATTGTGACTCTTAGGCTCGTGCAATATTTCACAGATAAGCCTCATCAGAGCTGTATCATGGGTTTCTAGCCTATATACCATCCTAGGGGTTTATTATGTCTCAGATCATCCATAATTACAGGTGGATATCTTATGCTCCTAGTTTGAAATTATGAATTATAGTTGACATGTTATGTTTGAAATCATAACATAACTAAGGTACGTGACATTGTTAGACCACATAAATTAAGGAAGGGCCTTCTCACTGTGATTCCTAGGCTTGTGGAATATTTTACCGATAAGCCTCATTAGAGCCGCATCATGGATTTCCAGCTTATATACCATCTTAGTGGCTTATTTTGCCTCCAATTATCCATAAGAGATCAAAATCATTTTACATGCTGTAAATACTTATGTAATTCGTACATCTAGTCATCAATGATTCAAATAATATTCCAAACAACAATACAAAACTGACACATTCATTGCATTTACGCAAAACCCAAACATAAGTACTTAGACTATTAAAGTAGAACATACAAACTAAACAAAAGTTGGACAACTCACTAGGATGGATGGACAATTAGAGATGATGAATGACGAAGTTGGATGACTATTGACGCTCTTCAACACAAACCAAGGCCTGGAAAAATGACAATTTTGAATTTAATATAATACACTTGTTCAATGTCAAGATGAACATACACTAACATACGTTGATAGAATGAAAAAACAATTTTCCTGAGGGATAAGTAATTATATGGTGGAACTATTCCTAGATCATTGCATAAACATATGACGTCTTTTAAATATATTACAAAATTGCTTGCTCATCCATCGACCTTTAGATCCCAGATAAAAGGAAAATTAAATGCATTCATGCATGGGTATGCATTCATGTATGGATATGCTATTATGATCAAGGTAACCCTTTCCAAATAGAAAATAAATTAAATAGTAACCCTATGATGTATGATAAATAGAAAACATATCAAACTAGTAGTTAAAACTCACAAAACTTATAAAATTTGACTATTTCAATTTCAGATTTGGAATATTCATTTAAGTTATTGGAATTTCAGATTTTATATGAATGAAAATTTAGGTTTTTTGATTGCTGGAGATTTGGCGTAGAATTGCTCAAATTTCAGTGAGGTAAACAAATTATAATGGGTAGAAAACTAGGAATCACTTATGGAGTCTAAGAATCACTATTAGAGAAAGCATTACATCTTCTAGTTGAAAATTCAAGTTTGTAAAGAAAAATTAGGCCTTTTTTCCTCTTTGAAAGGATGGGTACACCCACACATATAGAAAAGTTGTTAGAACCTTGATTTTAACAGTAAAGGAATTCCCAAATAAAATATCCAAAATTTAATTGAATCCTACTCTAATAATGATTCTTTATTCTTTATTAATCTTGGGTCCTAAACAAACTAGGACAATATATATAGCTTAGTATTACTCCTTCCTTAAGTAAGGAAGAGTTAGCATAAAGAAAATTTCAACCTTTGTTTGGCTTACTGTCAACTCAATTCCTATTCTTCATTCAACCAAATTAAATCTTGTGATTGAGCAATAACATCATCCTAACTGAAGAAATTGATGCTGAAAAATAATAAGTCCAATTATCAATTAGTATTTATATTTGTCCCTAAATTATACTTCACTAAGTCTCTTATTATTTGTCGTTAGTCCTGGATCACATAGGGCAAATGTGTAACTCTTATCCTGCAACTAACTCTTTTACTTTTAAAAGCATCCTACTAAAAAATTTAACATCTTGGAATCAAACACTAGGAAGCAGTTGTTAGAAGAAATGGAATGCCACCATATCCATTTTTGTCTTACCTTTTCTCTTTTTGAAAAATGAAGCACATCAAAGGGACAACAAATGTAGATTAGAATAGGATGATTTATTTATTGGAACTAATTCACCATAACTCAAAAGGACGTTGGAATTTTCTCCATCTGAGACAGTTAATGAAGTCAACCCTCTGATTAACTCCTTTATCAATGAAGAAATGCTAAAATGATATTAAAGAAAATTATGATCAATGTTTGCTTATTTGCTAACCACAAAAAATTTACACTATAAAGAATAAACCCACATTCAAAAAATTAAAAACATACCCAACATACAAGCACAACTGATTAACGCCAAAAATTAAACTAAAAAACAACTCCCCTAAATTTTTAATGTCAATGAAACACTCTACCTATGCAATTCTTTCTTACTAACTTCTAGTTAACAACACCTAATGCAAACACATTCAATCCATACTAGCTCAAAGTTCTTAATCAAATAAGAAAAGAGAATTACATAATGCTCGCTATTAAAGGCAGTAACTTTACATACACTTAAAGAAATTCACAGTCTAATAAAAATCAAATTAGACCCAAACATGTCATGCATATAAAACACTTAAAACTATAGGTTATAACTTGAAAACCTAAAACTTGCATAACGATAGTAAAACAACAAAATCTACATGTTCTCGCTAGACAAACATAAAACATTTCACAACAACAATGAAAGCAGAAAAAACCAAAGAGCAAAGCATGGACGACTAACCTCAACAGACGACTAACCGGAGACGATGGAAGCAGACAATGGAAGAGGACGATCGAAGAACAACTGAAGAAGATGAATGACGGTGATGGAAGAAGATAACGATAGAAGAATTAAGGAAGAAGATGAAATAAGCAGGGGAGGGGGCTTCCATTTAAAGTCTAACGAAAATGACGACGATTGTTATTACAACAAAAAACATTGTTTTTGTTTCATTTTAAACGAAAATAGAAGCCAACAACGATGATGCTTGTCGTTCACAACAAATGGCATCATTTTCAACTCTATTTAAATGATAAACAGAAGCCAGAAAAAAATATCATTTTCGTTTTGTTCTTTAAATGTTACAGCATTTGGCGACAATTTTAGAAAATGTTGTTAATCATTGCCAATGTAGACATCCTTTAGCGATGATCTTGTGGAATTGTTGCTAAAGGAATATATTCCAATACTTTTCATATTTATGATAATTTTTTATTTAGCAAATTTTTGTAATATATCATTTATATAAAATAAATAGAATTTTGTGGCACTACATCAAATTGTCAAATTATATATTTAAAAGAGATTAATAAAAAGTATACATTAATGTAATATAAGTTAATTTTGTGTTTTATTTTTATGAATTGGAAGAAATTGCATTGTTGTTAACTAAATTTATTTTTATACTTACAATCATTGTCAATAATATTAAATTTGATTTTTAAGAATATGATATTAATATTTAATATTGATCATTTCCATTTTTTACTATATTGCAATTAATTTTTAATTATATTGCAATAAATATAATTATATAGGGTAATTAATATAATATTATATGAATGTATAAATAATAAATGTAACTAGTATAATAATTTATGAATGTGTAAATAATATATAAATTTTATCATATCTTACATATGTAATATAGTAGTCTATTTAATCACAATTTTCTATTTATTATCTATAAATTCAGTATTGTTATATAAAATTTATATATTCTATATAATTTTGTCGCTAAAGGTTAAGTCAAACGGTAATGGGCCACTATTTGGCCATGGTTTTCTGAATCGTAGCTAAATGGTAAATATCTTCTGAATTAGTCAAAAACGACGTCGTTAATTTGTGGGTTATTAACACCAAAACAAAGCTCTCTTCATTTTCATATTAGTCATTGTATTTTCTCTTGGTTCACCATTAAAGAAGCGTCGTTTCCTTTATTGTGGTCGTCTTTTGTGTTGTGGTCGTTAGCGTCGAAAAAGCATCATGTCTTGTATTGGTACTGTTCTTCTTTTCTGTTTTCAAAAATCCTCCTTGTGTTGTGCTCTATTTTCCTAATACGTTTTGGAGTTTACATGAGTTTTTTTTTTCCTTATCGTGTATGAATTTTTGTTTGTGTTTGTATTTGAAAGATGGTGAATTTTGTTTCTATGTTGGATGTCTATGGGTTGACTTTTTTTTTTCCACCTTCCATGCTTGTTTGAGGAAATTATACTATCTGTTTGATGAAAGGATTGTTAGAGAATTAAGGTTACTTTAGCAAGGGATGTTTATGTATATATTTATCATGTGATTGCTTTTACACCAAATCTCTATTACTTATAGTATACACATGTATAAGTCAAAAGTACTTTATTTCAACGTATAATGAGGTTGTTATTAGACATAAGAATTAAAAGTAAAATGATCAAAACCAGAAATATTAGCAAGGCATCTAAACATATATAGGTAACAAATGTATAAGTTGGAACCTTGATATTCAACTCACTTGGGAATGGTTAATTGCTTCATACGAAGAAAAATAGACTCACGTTGAGTTTTCTTACCACTACGTTTCTTACTTTTCTTTTTTTTTATCCTTTTTTATTAATAGATATATGAATAATTTTTTTAAAACTATAACACAATAGGTAAGTATGTTTAAATATAGAATTTGGCTTGTAATATAGTTATAAAATAAAAGAAAAAGGTTATGGCTCGAAGGAGCAAGCAAGGGATATAAAATTAGGGGGCGTTTTTAAGTTAACGATTGTAAAACAATGAAAGACTTTTTTTAAAATTCTTATAGCCTTTTTGATTCTTATACATGCATATATCAATTAGGTCTTGAAATGTTCCAAGAAAGTTCTAGAGAAATGTTCTAATATAGGACAATATACTTCAAAGGAAATACATATTGATTTGAATGTTTCAATCTTTTATGGCTCAAAATCTTAAAATTTTAATTTTTTTAAAATTACTTTAACTTTGCATGATGCCTTATAATTTGATCATCAAGATTTATAAAAGTGCATAAGGCTAGCTAATTGAACCATTCAACATATTTTTACATTTATTCTTAAAAGAACAAATCTTTTAGCATATACATATTTCAATTTATTCATAATATATTTGATGAAACTGTATAATGGACTAGTGGAACGTCAATGTGGCAACTAGTTTTTGATGGCATAAATGAGCTCTGCTGGGAGGAATATGACAAAATTCTCCCTAATAAAGAACAAATCGATGCACAACAAATCTCCTTATAAAAAAACTAATCACCCCTTGCCTTCCATGACTGATCTCCTTTTTCAAGGATTTTAGTATCATCCGAGTTACCTCTATTTTTTATTATTTGTATCTTATTTTCTATTACAAAGCTATCAGATGAATGTTTAATTATATATACTATGTGTTGTGTAAAGCTTTCTCGAATATTCAAGAGAATATAGATAAAAATAGAGGTGGTGGCAATATCCCGATGGTGCGTACACGATTAGGAAAATCAATTGTTTTGGAATAGTTGTTGATTCCAAAAACTATGTCTGCTCAATCAGGTATGTATGTGTTCGAATTTGGGTTCCTTATACCGTTTGACTTAATTAGCTATTTAAGTTATATACTATTTATTTCTTAAGTGAAACACATCATATAGGCGGTTCATCTAATTAAGTGATCTATACTGCATCTGAGAATTCATTCATTGTATTGCTAGTTTAGTTAAATCCAATAAGTTATTGGAAGAGGGCATCAACAAACCAACACATGAGAGAAGATCTTTGACTATTTCAATTGACGTCTTCGAATATGTAAGGACCTTTCTTGGGAAAAAAGACATAAGGAACTCCTTTGTCTTTTCTACCTAGTCTCATGTCATTTGGAATCTAGACAAATAATTATTTTTTCCTTTTCGATGGAATATGCGTTAAATTTTATTTATTATTTTGTCTGTAAAAATTGTTAACGATCTAGAAGGGGGGGGGTTGAATAGATCTCTTAAGCTTTTCTTTAAAATTCTACAATAAAATCAGAAGTTAATTCACACAAATCAATTTAAACAAACTTAAATGTAAAGAGTAGGGAATAAGAGCAAACACTGTTTTTATAGAGGTTCGGTGCTAAGACCTACGTCCTCTACCTAAGCTCCCACTTAGGATTTTGC
>JAOSBK010000005.1:10352438-10365878 GCA_027568895.1 Erythroxylum shatona | reverse complement strand
AAGTCGACTTATGATGTACTAGTCGACTTGTGTTGTTCTCAACCTGACAGATCTTCAAATATAAGTCGACTTATGATTTACTAGTCGACTTATGTTGGCTTCAACGGTTATATTCCATCAAATCTTCCCATAATCTTCATGTTTAATCTCTCTAGCATGTTGAAGATTATTTCCTTCTTGATTTTCATCAAATCTTCCCATAATCTTCATGTTTAATGTCTCTAGCATGTTGAAGATTATTTCCTTCTTGATTCCTCAATGATTTGTGATGTCTTCTAGATTTCTTTCAATTCAAAACACCTGAAATATTTTCTTAACCAATTCTATACATTTTGTTATTATCAAAACATAAGTGGGATTAATTTGTCAACCACCATTGGTCCAACAAAAATTGTCAAACTTCTAATCAAAATATTGTATTTCTTACCATATATCATTTTATTATATTGCTTCCCATATTCAATATTTATATGTATTATTATTTTATTGTTAATGAATATGAATGATTAAGAATAGTAGTCAACTTAAATTTATGATATTTTGATCTTATTAACATTAAAACTTTAGTCATGTTTATCTTTTTATATCGAAAAAATATTTACTTTTCAAAATTTAAATTATCGACCTTGTGTTTTTCAACAATATGTTTAAAATTTTGAAAACATTTTACAATTTTTAGATGTTAAATTCTATTTTCACCAAAAATTTATATAAAGGGAGGTGCACTATGTATAATAGAGATCATTAAAGAATCATTTGTATATAAATCCATAGATTTAAATAAATTTATAGAGTTTGAATGCATTAGGTCAAAATTATAATTATTTCAACTTTTGGCGATGATTATAAGAATTTGTCACCCAAAGTTGACCTTTCTACGATGATTTGTTAAACCGTTGCAAAAGGTTGTTCCTTTTGCTACGATTCACATAAATTGTTGCAAAAGACATTTCTTTATCGACGATTTGGTATAACGTCGCGAAAAGTTGGACTTTTGGCAACAATTTTGGAAATCATTTTCAAAAGCTAACTTTTAGCAACAATTTTAAAATCGTAAAAAAAATTGACTAAAGGTCAATTTTGTTATACTGACTCTACAAAAATGAAGGAATGCCTTTTTATAATTTAAAAATGTTAGTTACAATTTAGGAAAAATGATTGATTTATCAGTTAATTGGTTGATTTTCATATATAAAATTATTAAGACAAATTGAATTAAAAAAAGCTAGTTAGTTCTTAATGATTGTAGTTAAGTCGGTTGGTCTAATTCAATTTTGAGAACATTATATTTTACAAAGCAAGTAAAATTTTGTGCACCAAATATTTAATAGTAATGGTTTTCTAGAAGAGTAAATACAAATTTGTAAATAAAATATTTAATAATAATGATATATTATTATAATTTAAAACTATTATTTTTCTTATTTGTCACATATTATATTTTATGTTTAACAAATAGTTTAAATATAAATAAAGTGAATAATTTGAAATGTAGTTTAACTATCAATTTATACAAGAGTGAAAGGTAAAAACACATTTTTCTATAATGTATGGATTATTCTTACTTCATGCATGTACTAAAAATTTTTCTATTCAAAAAGTTCAAATAAAAATTCTCATATAAAATTTAAAATAATAAATAATTAAGTATTACATTTCTTATATTAATATTTTAAAAATATTAGGCACTATAAAATTGGAATTGATTGAGAAATTACTAAAATTTAACTTATTAATTAAAAGGTAATAATATTAATGATATTAATATGTTATATCCAATACTTAATTAATTATATTGTGTAATGTATTTGAATTACATTAAATAAATAATATTTAGATGCATTTTTAAAAACTGAATTGAATTATTAGATATGGATATATCATATGACTAATACAAATAAAGATTTAATATTGAACATTTGAACTTATATTGTTTGAAGTAACTTTAAAATATAATATTAATCATTTATCATAAGTATTATTCTTATTTAATAATTTATAGTTCTAGGTCACGCTCTATGATAAGTTGAATATTGGTTTAAACAACATAGTTATGTAAATTGTAGGTTTATTTGGTAAAGAAAATTTAAGAACATATTTACACTTTTAATCAAAATTAGAGGACTTGTTTAAACTTTTTTCTCAATTTTTTATTTGATGAACAACATCACCTAGCAATAATCACGATACTCAATCACAAGACAATAAAACAATCTCGGAAGAGAACTATTAGCCTATTTAAAAAAAATACTTTGTTACATTCCAGCTTTCTTTACATTGTAAATTCATCTTTGTTAACTCAAGTTCTTTTTATAGCTAGTGATCCCCTTTTTGTTGCAATCAATTTTTTTTCTTTAGTTCAGACATCATTTCAACATATTTTAGCATTTTAATAGCTTAAAACTCTATTTTTTTAAGTTTTTCAAAGCCCCCTTATGTTGTTAATAAGAAGTCATGTATGGATTTTAGGAGAATTCCTCCCTTGCACATTCATAATCTAGATTAACACCATTAATTTGGCATGCTTAATGGGACTACAATTTCATGTACAAAACATAGAAAAGAAATTGATATGCCTCTAACCTTGAAGGAAGAAGTCCCTACAGCAGTAATGAATGAAGGTTTTGTATCTCAGATGGTAGAGAGTCTCAAGAAGGCAGCCTCACCTTCAGCCAACTCTCTTATTATCCATAATCCATAATTGTTGTAATAGAATGATGTTGTATGCACAACCAAATTTCAAAATTGAAGTCCAACAAGACTCCTATGGGCCAAGCAACCAAAATTAGATAGAGAAGATTGCTTTCTGTTGCTCTATTACAAGTTGTTGGACATAATTCTTTTGTTTTAGCAGAGTATATTTTTGAAGGATTCAGGGGGCCTATCACTCCAAATGTGAGGGAAGTTTGTGAATGCAGTTGCCTTCCAACTGCTTCTTTTGTACTTAAAAGATATGTCCCTCCTCATAAGAGAGAGGATGTTCCTGTGATGTCTCTATGTATTAATCCTGGAAATGGTTGACTGACAGTCAAGCCATACATTATTGGTTCACATGTATTTGTTGAAGAGGTTGAAGCTACTAGACCACAATATGGTTTAGGAAGTAACATCATAGTTGTACATCACAATCCTATTATTTCCCTCTGCAAATGAGATTACAAGTTGATATGGAAACTATCAAAGAAGTTGTTTAGGAATTATACAAGCCTAGTTTGACAGAGCTTGGCTGCCTAGAATTCTACAAGCCTTATCTGGAATATATTGACCATGAAAATCCTTATCATAGTAGTTACAAAATTCTACAATTCAAATTATTTTCTGTCAAAGATGATCAATCAACCATTGAACACAATGTTAGATTCACCATATAATGTGGAGAATTAGCCAATCATGAGAACTTCAATATTTTTAACATCATATTGTTTTCAAATTCATTTACAAGTACAAACTTCTTCTTATATGCTATATTATGTAGGAATTCTATCTTTTTCTAAGATTAAATGGAAAGATTATTTCATACTCAGTTTTAAAGGTTCGAGCCTGAAGTTAGTAACTGAATTGATAAAACTCAATCAGAAGAGTGGTGAGAACAATGATGTGTTCATCACTCGTTTTAAAAAAAAAAGAGAAGTCAATATTGAATTAGCTACCAAAAATCAAATACATGAAAGTAGCTCAAAGAGGTTTCAATATTGAATTATGGAAAAAATTCCAAAACATGGAATTTCATGATTTTTATGAGTCTGAATATAAAGAACTGTTTAAAGAAGAAGGGCACTAGAAGAAGAATTCAGTAGGTACATATGCTGTAGAAATGAAATCTCGTGATTTGGAAGTGGCCAAAGTAAACATCACTGGAACCTATGTTCGCCCCTCTCTATAGCGTAAATCTCTTAGAATCAAAAAGAAAATGTAGGCTTTGTCAACTCAAATTCAGTATAACTTTGACACCTCAAATATAGAGGATATCTTTGATTTTTTGTTACAAGAAAAATTCATTACCTTACTACCAAATCTTAGAATTCCTGCAAAAGAAGGAATTAGAGGAAGAGACTATTGCAAATATCATAACACCTGAAGTCAACCGATAATTAGGGGTTTAATAATGTGGTCTAAGACTAAATCAACACAAGAATTGTATTATTTGTTGAAATTGACCAAACTATATTGATAGATGAAGACCTATTCCCATTGATGGCAACTGTTAATTCCACCCGATTTGATTTATGCCCATTGTTAGATGTAAAAAATAAACTGAAGATTGTGGATGATCATTTACCATTAGCATATAATTCAGGAACAAATGCTTTTGTTCCTAACTATAATACTAACTTTATGAATGGGAATCAACCAATTACTAGAACCTAATAGAAGGTAAAAATTTCAAGGAAAAATTACTGAACAAAGTTTATCTAAGTATTTAGACAAAGATATAAACCTCAAACGTTCAGTTTTTAGTGCAATAACCTAGATTTATAGTACCACAGTAGGTGCTGCCATCTTGGTAATGACAGTGAGTTAGGAATCCTAAGAATCTGCAACCTTTGACTCGAACTTAAAAGATAATGCTTCAGCAACAAATGTCTGTTGTTAGGATTAAAAGAAGTAAGCCTTCACCATTGGAAAAAGCAATGTAAAAAAATCACTTATATGATTTGTCTTCTCGGAAGAAAGTACTACAAACCTTAATAATAGGAATGGACATGTAGAAAGAAAGAGCTATCAGTATCAGTGTGGAACGGTCGAGAGCGTCTCTCTCTAGGCGATTCCTGTCTCCTAGCTTCCGAACCCGTTTTGGCTTGCGGTGTTGTTTTCGTCTTTGCTCTTTCCTTCCTCCCCCATGATTGCGTCCTCGGTTGCTCCTGGATAGTGTGATTTGGAGTTTTGAAATTCAAACTCGTTCTTTTAGCGAGAATTTTTGGGCATCCTCTCTGTCGCTTCTGATTGTGTGTTGGTGTCACGCCCGCCCCGTTTTTGGCATGGTGGCATTGTTTTCAGGCCGACGTTGCCTGGTTTGGACGGTGGGGTCTCCCCCTGTGGGTCTCCTTGTGTTTCGATGGCCCATAAAAAGTCTAAGGGTCAGGATATTACTGTAGCATGTTTTCAGTCCCTGCCTAAACGCCAGGCGCTGGCTGACAATCTTCGAGGTTCTGCGCCTCCGGCTTATGCTTCAGGTACGTCTTCTCTACCTCTGTGTGTTGCTGGTTCCCTTCAGCCGGGGGATGAGGTAGCATCCACGGCTGAAGCGGAAATTGATATGGGGTGTAAGGATTCTAGTCAGACGGTTGAAACAGAGGTTGATGGTGACTCCCTTTTGAATGGGGACTCTGCTGTGTCGGGGGGGGGGGGGTTTGCACAGAAGGGGGTTGCGACATCCCCGCCGGCAGGGACTGAACCTACTCCTACCAAGCCATCTTTTGCTAGCCTCTTTCGCCATAACCAAGATCTTGGTAGAGGCCTGAAATTGGAACACTTGGCTGTTGAAGATACTGTCACTTTGGGCAAGGATGATGTCCTGAAAATTGAGAGGGAATGGGGTTTCTGTCTGGTTGGGTGTTTTACAGGCAAGTTCTCGGGGATGAAAACTATCGAGAATCTGATGGCTACTTGGGCAGTCAAATGCCAGATCCTCCCACATAGTAATGGTTGGCTGATTTTCCAGTTTCAGACGGAGGAGGATCGTTTGAGTGTGCTCGCTGGTGGGCCTTATGTTCTGTATGGTAAAACTCTCTTGCTGAAGACGCTCACTCCTGGTTTTGCCTTCAACTACAGGGAATTTATGCATGTTCCCATCTGGGTTCAGCTACCGAACATCCCCTTGGACGCTTGGACTGAAAGGGGGCTCTCTAAAATTGGCTCCCGGATTGGTAACCCGATTTGTACTGATCATGTCACTCGCACTAAGGCTCGGCTTGGGTATGCCCGTCTTCTAGTTGAGGTCGATGTCTCCAAACCGCCTGTTACCCACTTCGAGCTTTAACTTCCTTTTGGGGCGCCTGTCTACCAAGCTGTCCATTTTGAAACTTATCCGGCGTTCTGTTGTTACTGTCAGCGTTTTGGCCACTTCCCTTTTCATTGTAAACGGAAACTCAAGCAGAAGCCTGGCCAGTCCCCTGATATGGTCACGGACCCCCTGAAGAGCTAGAAGGTGCAGAGCACTCCGGTTGTGGAAGGGGATTGTCCCCCCTCAGTTGTGCCCGAGGCTGCGGTTGGCCCAGGCAGTTCCTCTGCCCCTCCGATTGACCCCCCTGTTGTGGTAAAAGATGGTCTGGCCCCCGTTGAAGCTGCTAGCCCTACCCCGGTTCCTGACCCCTCGGCTTCACCCTCGAGGCCATTGAGTTTGTCCCTGAAGGGGCCCCCCTCCCTCTGTCTGTACTTCCTTGCCCGGCTGCAGTGGTTTCCATGGCTGTCCAGTCTCAGATTATTCCTGGCCCGTTAGCTCCCTCTCGGGTGTCCAAGGGAGATGGAGCTGCCCCTGGCCCTTCCTCTCGAGTTGGTCGTTCTGCCAGTACCAAGCTGGGTCCGGGGCCTGATGCCAAGGGTGGCAACCAATCTGTTGTTTCAAAGGGTAAGGCGGTGACTTCCGCTTCATCTTCGCGGGCTCCACCCCCTGAAGTTGGGCGCTATACCGTGGCTGTTTCCTGGAGCTCAGAACCACCTAAAGGGATCGGGGGGGACTCGTCCTCCCAAGCCCAAACAATGACGTTCCTCTGCTGGAATGTCCGGGGCCTCAATCTGGCCTCGAGACAGAAAAGTGTTGTTGAACTGGTGCGGCAACATCACTGTAGATTTGTGGGGCTTCTTGAGACTAAATTGTCGTTGGATAGTTTGTCCTCCTTGGTGACTCGTCGTTTTGCTGGCTGGGAATTCTGCCATAACTTTGAGCTTATTGAGGGAGGTCGGATGTGTTTATTATGGGACCCGAGGTACCTCTGTTGCTCTGTTCTTGCGACTGGTGATTAATTCATCCATGTCAAGGTGCATTGTTCTATTTCTCATACTGTTTTCTATGCTACTGTGGTTTATGGTTTGTATACTGTCCGGGAGTGACGGGCGCTTTGGCTTCAGCTTCAGCACCTTCAATCCGATTTACGTCAACTGTGGATCATTCTGGGCGATTTTAATTGCGTCTGTTCTGTCAGTGAACGCCTTGGTTGTAGGGACCCTACTGGGTATTTTCTCCAGGATTTGTTAGCTTTCCGTGCTGTCATGGGTCTTGAAGACGCTCCTGGTAGGGGTGAGTTTTTTACCTGGAACAAAACTACACGGTGGGCAAAACTTGATCGGGTGCTGGTGAACCAGGCTTGGTTTTCTTCAGAGCTTCATTGTTCAGCGCAGTTCCTAGCTATGCGTACTGATTCTGATCACTGCCTTGTTGTTGTTACTTTCAATTGGTTGAAACATCATGGGAGTCGGCCCTTTAAATTTTTTAACATGTGGCTCCATCACCCCTCTTTCCCCGGTATTATGTCGAGCGCCTGGCCCGCAGTCTTCCTCGGATCTGCTCAATTCTCCTTGTGTAAAAAATTGCAGTCCCTTAAGGGTCCCCTGAAGACCCTTAATCGCCAAGGTTATGGTAATATCTCTGATAGCGCGGCTTCGACCCAAACAGCTTTCGATGTTGCGTATTGGACTGCTTTAGCTCACCCGGATGAGCCCCAGTTGAACCAGGATATGCTCTTAAAAAGGCGACAAGCTAATTTCTTGCTTGATGCTGAGCGGCTTTTCTTCCAGCAAAAGGCTAAATGCACCCACCTGATGGACTCTGATAAGAGTACTCGGTATTTCCATAGCCTCGTTAAGAAAAGGGGTAAATTGAACTCTGTTACGTCTATTCTTAAAGAGGATGGCTCCCCTTCTTCCTCCCTTGATGAAGTTGTCGATTGCTGTCTGCGGTTTTATCAACATTTGTTGGGCACTGAAGCCACCCTCAGTGATCTTAACGAGGATGTTGTGCGTTCTGGGCCCCTTCTTGATGGTCAGGCGCAGGAGTTGCTAGTTGCCCCTGTTAGTGCCTCTGAAATTAAAGCTGCTATGTTCGATATTGGTGGGTGTAAGGCTCCTGGCCTAGACGGCTTTTCCTCTGCTTTTTTCATCCATCAATGGGATCAGGTGGGGACTGATGTCATTGCTGCCGTCCAGGAGTTTTTTCATTATGGCAGATTGCTGAAACAAATAAATCATGCTCTCCTCGCCTTGATACCTAAAACTCCTTCCTCCCCACGGATCAGTGATTTTCGGTCGATTGCCTGCCTCAACGTTGTATATAAGGTTGTTTCTAAGATTCTTAATGCCTGTATGCTTAAGGTTGTGGCCAGTATCGCGGACTCTGCTCAGTCTGCATTCATTCCTGGCCGGTCTATGTTGGATAACATTTTCCTTGCCCAAGAGCTTGTGAGGGAGTACACCCGCAAGTGTATCTCCCCCCGTTGCATGCTGAAAGTGGACATTTCTAAGGCTTATGATACCTTAGACTGGAAGTTTCTTCGGAGGATGCTGCAGTGTTTGGGCTTCCCCTCTCGTTTTACTGGCTGGGTTATGGAGTGCATCCAGACTTCGTCGTTCTCCATTTCTATTAATGGTGGGGTGCATGGGCTGTTCCCGGGTAAGCGAGGGGTTAGGCAACGCGATCCCATGTCTCTCACCTTATTTCTCCTTGGTTTGGAATATCTCTCTCGGTTCTTAAAACAAACTACTGCTTCCCTTCCTTTCAACCACCACCCGAAATGTAAGCGGTTGGGCATTACCCATTTTGCCTTTGCCGATGATTTGATGCTTTTTTCTAGGGGGGATGGGCCGTCCATATGTATCTTGCTGGAAGCTTTACATGAACTGGAACGGGTGGCTGGTCTTTGTATTAATGTCCTGAAATCTAACTTCTATCTTGCTGGGGTGGAGGGCTATGAGAAAGATTGCCTGCGCCAGCTAGTTGAGTTTCCACTGGGGGAGTTTCCGATTCGCTACTTGGGGATCCCTTTAGCTCCCATGAAGGTTTCCGTGGCTCAGTACTCCGGCTTGATTGATGCTGTGGATCGCTACCTTCTCTCTTGGAAGGGGCAGTCTCTCTCGTATGCTGGGCGGTTGGAGCTTATTAACTCAGTTATTCAGGGTGTCTTAAGTTTCTGGTTGCAAGCTTTCCCGGTGCCTGCTTCAATCCTGGACTGTATCATTACTCTGTGCTGACTTTTTTTCTGGGGAGGACGGCATTTTCATGTCTCCTGGGACACTCTCTGCACCCCCAAGGCTGAAGGGGGCCTTGGCCTCAAATGCTGCAAGCAATGGAATAATGCCCTGCTTGGTAAAGTCCTCTGGAATATCCACGCCAAACTTGACTCTCTGTGGATTAAATGGATTCATGGTGAGTATCTTCGGGGTGCTTCAATTTGGGAATGGCAGCCCCACCCCAGGGACTCTCCCCTGATGAAAAAACTTGCCCTCATTCGGGATGGCCTTGTCACTGTGTTGGGCGGTAGGGATTTGGTAGTGCGGGGATTACATTGCCTCTGTGTCTAGGATTCCCTCTCCTCCCGCAAACTCTATGAGCTCCTTCGGTCCCGGTCCCCTTGTAAGCCTTGGATGTCGTTCATCTGGAAACAATATATTCCCCCTAAGTTTTCTTTCATTGCTTGGCTCGGCTTCAGGGGAAGCCTTCCTACCAAAGATACTCTCCACTTTCTGGAGACTGATGGGTGCCGTGGTTTCTGTTGTGTTGCAGCCGAATCTGTTTCCCACCTGTTTTTCCTCTGCCCCTTCACCAAGGAAATTTGGGTCTCCATTTGTGTGTGGCTGGGGGTTCATCGCTCCTTGTCTACTCTCCTTAGTGCTGTGAAGGGGATGCGTCGAGCGTTTCCTGGTGCCCTCATCAAGAGTAAAGCGCTGAGGCTAGTTCTGCTAGCCACCATCTATTTGATCTGGAAGGTGCGGAATGCTCGTCTCCTCGATGGTGTTTCGTGCAGACCTACTGATGTTATCCCTCAGATTAAGACGTGTGTCTACCGCATCCTTTACCGCCTTTACCCAACTGATTAGATTATGTTCTGAGCCTGATTGTTTGTGCGTCCTTGTGTGTTGATGGTGGAGGTTGCTCGATAGTGTTCCCTCCTTTTGCATGGCTGGGTACGTACTGGACGTCGCCTACATGGGTGGGTACTGTAGCATGCAGAAGAATTTGAACTCCTTGCTACGGTGTGGTTCCTCTGCTCTCGGGTTTGGGGTGGGTCTACGCCCCGCCCCGCTGTCTCTTGCTGGTGCAACGCTGTCGTATGTGTGGGTGGCTCCGGTGTCGTTTGGGGAGTGCGGGTTGGCTGGGAGCTACTACGCTGGTGGCAACGACGGCGTTTTGGGGTTACTGCTGTGCGTCCTCTACGTGCTTCGCTGTCGTTTGGGCGCTTTGGTTTCCCTTGTCGTTTTGGCAGTGTGCGGGGGTTTGTTTCTGGTGGGCTATGGTGCTGTTTTTCACGAAGTTGTGCGTGTTGTGTCTGGCTCCTTTGCTGAACGTCGTCGTGTTGCTGTGTCTAGCTTATGCTGCGGTGGCTTGGTTGGTTTGCCTCTGGGTTGGCCCCCTCCTTGGCTGGCCTCCCTAGCCTCACCTCCTCACTTCGGCTGGTTTGGGTCTTTAGCATTCTTCCTTTGGGCCCTTTTTTCTGTTGTTTGGTCCTGTCCCTGATCTGCGTCATGGGTGTATTTTTTGCTTTGTTGGATCTTTTAGCGTTTCGCCTTTTGTTTGCTTGATTTTTGGCTGATGTTCTTCCTAGGGTATGCCCCTTGTAAGCTGTACATACTCCCTTGATGAATACAATTTTTACCATTCATAAAAAAAAAAAAGAATGGACGTGTAGAAGTCATCAGCGAAAAGTAAAGCAAGACAAAAAGAATTCTTAGACTTTACAGGAAGTTAACTCGCTTAAAGAGTCAGAAGGAAGACTCTAATAAATTCATTACGATATGAGAATTCCTATTAATAAACCTTATACTATTTCTTCCATAATCTCCCTGCTCCATTTAGTAAATCTTCTGCTAAGAAGGTATAATTCCCTTATGAAAAAAAAGAATGCAAAGTATCAATATTGGCGGTGGGACCAGAAATTCCAAAAAAAATAGTGCTAAAAAGGCCAATTGACGTCATGATGCAACATGTAAGACCTCTATATATTAAGGCCCATGTCAATGGTAGGATAATTTCAAGTGTTTCAGTGATAATGGGTTAGTGGTAAACATCATTCTAATTAAGATGATGATTGGTTTAAGTAAAGATGTCGTAGACTTAATCCTAACTGAATTATGTATTATTGCATTCACTAAAGAAACTACCAAAGCATGGGGAATTCTCCCTGCATATATCACAATAAAAGGAAAGTAATTTATGATTGCTTTCTTTGTTATTGATACACATGCCAGTTATCAACTCTTATGAGGATGAGATTAGATCCATTCCAACTTTTATATGCCATTCTCTCTTCATTAACTTCTGCTTCTATGGAAAGGCAATAAAGTAAATTTGTTTGGGTCGATTCAAAAGCATTCCACACTAAAGTTGATGTGGTAGAGGTAAATTTCTACGGTCACCATGTAAAGCCTATACAAATTTGCAAACTGTACTATAATGAATGTAGTAAGAACAAAGATAAAGAAACGGAAAGGACAAAGTTAGAGAGGTTTATGAAAACATTTACCATCTTGCCTACTCCCAAGTTGAAGAGGTTTCCAATTATGGAAGATCATGATGAGTAAATTCTCATAAAGAGAAATGGTAGCAACATAATCCATTGAAATAAAATTTTTTTATGTAGTATATTTTGGAAATTTCCAAAGAAGTTGGTATATGTAAGAATGAAGAATTGGTTTTTGAAGAAGAATAGGAACTACAAATAAGGGACAATTGCATCAAAGAGTTGAAATTTTCTTTTGGAAAGAGTAATGATTTCAGGAGCCAAAATAAAAAACCACTAGAAAAAGTGAATTTGGATAATTCAGGAGAAGATTGTGGAATCTTTGTTAGCAAAGATTTAGTTCCAAAAATGAAACTGGAGTTAATGTAGATCTTGAAGGAATTCAAAGACTATTTTGCTTGGTACTACACCAAGATGTTAAGTTGAAGATTAAAGAAGAAGTTAAAAATCTACATAAGGTTGCTTTCATTATATTAACTAGATATACTAAGGGCTAACTATCATTTTGCCTGTAGTTAAGAAAAATAGAAAGATAAGAATTTGTGTCTACTTTAAGGATTTAAATGCAACCACTTCTAAGGAGGCATACATGATACCAATTGTAGATTCTTTGATAAATGCAATGATTGGACATTCGTTGTTTTCTTTTTGAAGTTATTTTTATAGTTATAATCAAAATTTTATAGTAAAAAATGATAATTTCAAAATAGCTTTTAGATGTCCAAGGTTAATAGGGACATTTGAATGGGTTATATTACCTTTCAGTCTAAAGAATGCAGGAGCCCCTTATCAGAGGTCTATAAATGCTATTTTTCATGATCTGGTATGGTGCACCTTGGAAGATTACATAGATGATATTATTTTGAAATTGAAAAGGAGTGCAGATCATATCCATGATTTATGAGAAGCCTTTCATTGGATGAGAATGCACAAATTGAAGTTAAACCCTTTAAAGTGTGTTTTCAGAGTAAAAGCAAAGAACTTCTTAGGTTTTTATTTTAAAATATAGGAGTTGAGCTAGATAAAAATAAAGAAAAAGTCATTCTTAAAGCAAAAATGCCTCATAATAAGACAACTTCAAAGATATCTAGGCTAGGTGAACTACGGAAAGAGATTCATTGTTGAGAATGAATTTTTATAGAACTACAATTTTAAAGCTTTTAAAAGTTATAGGTAATTAATATATCACTAACACCAGGGC
This sequence comes from Erythroxylum shatona, assembly GCA_027568895.1. Lineage (NCBI taxonomy): Eukaryota > Viridiplantae > Streptophyta > Magnoliopsida > Malpighiales > Erythroxylaceae > Erythroxylum > Erythroxylum shatona. The sequence continues at coordinate 10,353,008 of JAOSBK010000005.1, read as the reverse complement.
GGTTTTGACGTTTTATAGGTCCTAGGTAAATAAAAAGATTCTTATTTTGCCTTTGTTCTTTCTTTATGACAATCAAGAGTGAGTTCTTATAAAGAATAAAAGAGTTAAAATAAGGATCCTTTTGTTGCTCTTTATGAATATCAAGACTTCATAAAGAACACAATGAAATAAAATGGGGCCCTTTTGTTGCCTATTTTATTCTTTACGAAGTTGAGCCCTGGACAGGTGCCCCACCTGCCTTTGCCCAAGGCTGAGTCTGACTAACACCTAGAGAATTTAAATTATTATTGGTAATTATTATCAAAAAATTTGTTATATAACTGTATTTAAACCTTTGTTTTGTACAAATTTGAAATAAATTAAAGAAATAGATATTATCACTTTTGCAATAAATAAATGCAAGTATTTTGATACAAGATATACTAGTTCATCCTCTAAACACATTATTTACAATTTTAAATTTATTATAAATTTGTCTTAATTAAAATTTTGTGTCAGCTTAAAAATTTTAAAGATAATAGTTTCACATAAATATATCTTATAGTAATCAATACAATATAAAATTTCAAT
>JAOSBK010000005.1:10342100-10352427 GCA_027568895.1 Erythroxylum shatona | reverse complement strand
CATTTTTCATATTAATATTTGAAATTAATAAAATAAGAAAATATTTTCCTTATATAATATATATAATTGTAGATATAATTATGTTATTAGCCTTTTTATTAAATATGTAATTTTATTTTATATATTTTTTATAAAAAATCTGAAGTACACAAATTTTATATTAATATAATTGAGAGTATGAGCAAAGTACTAATGTCTTATTATTATTTTTAGTATTCTTAAAAAGAATTTAAATATAAATGTGATATTTGACAAGAAATTTATAAAAGTCATATTGTTCCAAGCATAAGCATACACAATCTAACAGCAATTTTCTTTTCTTTACTGCTATAAAAAATTGCTTTCGGACAATTTTTTTAAAGGTACATTGATATTAATAATTAAAGGAATATAAAGGGTATAAGGAAAAAGAAATCAAAGAAAAGTGAAAATGTGTGCTGTTGGGGTCTTTAGCTTTAAGTTTTTCTTTTTTTTCAATTTAGTCCATAAATTTGTTAAAATTACAATTCAATCCCGATAAATTCTAACATTTCAGATATCAACCCGCATTAGCCGGTATCACCCGGTATCTCCAGTCTTCAATTTACTGAGGAAAAAGTAGCGGACGTTGACTAAATCTTATAAATTTGAAGAACAAATTATGCAAAATGAATCAGTCCAACTCCAACCCAGCCCATTATCTCTCTTTCCGCAACCACTCTGAACTTAAGGCTCTTGCCCTCTCTTGTATTCTTTTCTTGAGCGCAAATTGTGGATATAATAGATACACTTAAAAGCTTTGTCACAATTTTTGTCAGATTCCCTAAAAAAGTGTTTGTTCCTGCCACTGTTTTGCTTCGTTTTGGAGGTTTTTATCAAGAGAAGATGGACAAGACAATCACCAGAAAGTGCTGCAACCACCAGCTCTGGTTGGTCTCTCTCAATTCCTTTCTTTTGTGTTTTATTTTCTTCTGCTTTGATTACTCTGCTTTGTACGGAACTCGAGACGAAATCAATGTTTTGGTCGACAATAATGGGAATGCAGTCACTACCCAGATACCAAAATCCGTTCTTTCCCCTCGTAGTCTCAATGCTACTATCATTAGACCCAATACTGCAAGTTTTGAGACTAACCAAGAAAGTGGAAAACAGAGTGTGAAAGAGAAGGATTCTTGCTTTGGTCGATACATTTATATTCATGATCTTCCAAGTCGATTTAACAGAGAGTTGCTCGAGAACTGTGAGTCAATCACGAGGGGTACTGAGCATAATATGTGTCCATACTTGGTTAACCATGGTCTTGGTCCTCGAGTGGTTGATTCTGAAGGGGTTTTGTTGAAGAGGACTTGGTATTCAACGAACCAGTTTTTGTTAGGAGTAATTTTCCATAATAGAATGAAAACCTACGAGTGCTTGACCAATGATTCTTCTCTTGCATCAGCTATTTATGTACCATTTTATGCTGGTCTTGACATTAGTAGATACCTTTGGGGTGTTAAATCGTCGGTGAGAGATCAGTCTGCTTTTGATCTTGTAAAGTGGCTTGTTGAAAAACCCGAGTGGAAAAAATTATTGGGTAGAGACCATTTTTTGGTTACAGGGAGGATCGCATGGGATTTCAGAAGGCAAACCGACAATGAATCTGACTGGGGTAGCAAGCTTAGGTTCTTACCGGAATCTAACAACATGTCCATGTTGTCAATTGAGTCTAGTTCCTGGAACAATGATTATGCTATACCATATCCAACTTGCTTTCATCCCACAGAAGCAAGTGAAGTGCTTGAATGGCAGGAGAAGCTGAGAACGCAAAAAAGGCGATACTTGTTTTCTTTTGCTGGTGCTCCAAGGCCTGATCTTCAAGATTCTGTCCGAGGCAAGATTATTGAGGAATGTCAAGCTTCAAAGAACCTGTGCAAGTTACAAGAATGCAACTATGGTATCAATGGAGCCATTACTTGTGATAATCCAGTCAGCGTGATGAGATCGTTCCAAAATTCAGTTTTCTGCTTGCAACCTACTGGGGATTCATACACCAGAAGATCAATATTCGATGCAATTTTAGCTGGTTGCATTCCAGTTTTTTTCCATCCAGGTTCTGCTTATGCCCAATATAAATGGCATTTACCAAAGAACTATAGTAAATATTCCGTGTATATACCAGTTAGAGATGTTAAAGATTGGAAAGCAGGAATCAATGAGACCTTGCTTCGAATTCCAGAGGATAGAGTAATAGCTATGAGACAGGAAGTGATCCGCCTCGTTCCAAGTATGGTCTATGCTGATCCAAGGTCTAGAATGGGGAACATGAAAGATGCATTTGACTTAGCAGTTGAGGGGATTCTTGAGAGAATAGAGGGAGTTAGAAGAAGCGTTAGGGAGGGAAAGGATCCTAGTTTTGGTTTTGCGGATGGGGATGATTACAAGTACACATTTTCTGCGTATGAGGTACAGAATTGAATAGAGAAACAAAGTTCTTTACTAGAGATCATAGTAAGCAAAGCGAATGCTTGCTTAATGTATTCATATAGTTCCTTTTTGTTTTACTTCAATCTTTACCCGTGTAGTTGGCAATACTAGATGAGCTCCAAATCTTGTGAATGCTTTTCTTTTAACGCAGAGAATCCTCCTCTTTTAAGCTTTATGTTTCGAGTAAACCATGAAAAGCATAGAAAGGGCTACCGACACAAGGGTAAGGGACCCATGACAAGCCATGTGAATTGCTCAATGATCAAGGGAGGGTAGGACTGGGAGACACTGATATAAATGTCATTGGTCTTGGTAGATAGCTCCAATTCGTCGCCTGAAATTTAGCTGCATGTGGAACCATCTTGCTTCTAGGGGACCCCAACACAAGCCACTGACTAGTTTGAATCTTTACATCATGAAGTGGGGCAAGGGGCTTTTTAATCGTTGTTTTTTCTTTCTTTTGCTGTTAGATGGTAATGTCAGGCTTTTAATCGCGAATTTTACATCAAGTTAAAAGCGTTTATGTTTTAACGTTGGTGTTAGGAGTTTGACGCACTCAATTTTTTTTTACTAGAGATTTCAAGGAGAATGGAAAAATCTGTTTGGCCAATATTTTACTCTTTACAGATTGACCAGTACGAGCAGGAATTAGTCTGAATGTGAACAATTTAAAAGCGTCTTTTTAAAATTGGGACCTTCTTAAAATAACTAGCAGTTGAAAAAAAAAGTGTTTATGCTTTTGTTGGCGAAAACATAAACATGCTATGAGAATGTAGAAATTTATTTAGTCAATATTTTATCTGTTACGAGTTACTCCGGTGTGAGCAGGGATTAGTCTGGATGTGAATGATTTAAATAGGTTTTCTTAAAATTGGAACCCAAGGCCGCAGTGATTAAAACCAAAAAAAAAAGCAAAAGCGTTTATGTTTTTATTGGCGCAAGAGGCATACTGCTTACATCAAAAGAATGAACGAACAGCTACTAGAGAATTTAAGAGTAACACTTTTGAACTGAGAAAAGAAAGCCGTAGATAAACAGTAGTAGAATATATACACTTGGAACCGTACATGGACATCGTTCTTACCAGATGGTATGGCCGCAAATTAAACAGTGAAATTTGTCAAAAGGGGCATTCCGAGAATCGAACTCGGGACCTCTCGCACCCAAAGCGAGAATCATACCACTAGACCAAATGCCCGCTGTGTAGGACTTGCCTTTTATTTGTTTAATGTTTGTAGATAGAGAGTTTGTCTATTCGCTTAACATTATTTCCGCAGTTCTGTGTAGTCTGCAGAATTCCGAAGGGCATTAAATTTCTCAGCAAGAACTTGTCTATTACCTGATCCCATACAATTTGCCAAAACTCAATTAACTTTAGTTTCCTGTTTAAGGGGCTAGTTCTGTTTAACATAAGCAAGAGTTGGTTCAGATCGAAGGGGTAAAGAGAAAACATTTAGATCTTGATAAGAAAGACAGAAACACGAAAAGTATTGATCAATCACCGGACCTACAACGATAGATCTTGGAACAACCACGATTTTCATGATTTGCTGGAGGTGGGAGACAACTACTGCTATAAGACTGACCGCTGGCTTCACCACTGCAGGCGGGTCTGTCTTTATTTAGAGCACCAGGCGATATATACTTGATCTGTTCAAGAAATCTCCTCCTGATTTCTGATTCCATCAACTCTTCAAAATCTTCCATGTTGCATTCTGCTATTGAACCATTACAAACCCTTCTTGCCCTTGAAATATTACTGCTGCTACTGACACAGAATACCAGGAGAATGCAGAGATTCAGAGACCAGTGTGGTTTCATTTTGCTGTTCTTTTAAAGTCATCTTCACTGTTTTCGGTTTCAGGGTCTTAATAGAATGTATCAATTGTCAAATGGGAATTATTTGTTCTTGTGTGTGCTGGCCTACGTGTAAAGGTCGTGGAGGAAAACGCAGCAAGGGTGAGCAGAGGGACCGCCCTTCACCAAACCAATGAAATCATAGTATGTAATACTTTCTACTGTGTTGGTTGAATGACTTCTTGTAGAGAATTTTTAGATTCTTGCATCGGATTGTTTGAACCAGCCAAGACAAGCGGGCATAAAAAGCTGTACAATACAATTCAGAACTGACACACAGGCGCTACAAATGTTTACATTTCTGACATATGTTAGGAACTCTTAGAGTTTATATATGAAAAAAGATTTACAATCAATATCTTAAGATTTAAATTTTCAGTGTTGGGATATTACTGCTTTACTGATGTCTTTACAAACAAAGACTCAATAAGATTGTTAACTTTTGCAGGTATTGTGGAATGCAGAAAATTTAAAGAACACCAATATTACAAAGAGTCAATAAGATTGTTAACCTTTGCAATTTAAAGAACACCAATATTACAAAGACTCAATAAGATTGTTAACCTTTGCAGGTGTTATGGAATGCAAAAAAATTAAAGAACACCAATATTTTTAAAAAATTAAAAAACACTAATATTTTTACTTGTTTCGATAGCTTTCAATGCTATCTACATCCAAAGTTCCCACTAATGTGATTTCCACTAATATGATGAAGAAGATGAGAAACAGTACAGAGATTGAGTGTATTTACAACACTTGCAAAGAGCCTTCCAAACTCTCATAGTACCCACATGTGTGTACTCTAGCACTCTCAGATATTTTCTCACTCTGTTCTTGCACTCTCAAAATGATTGAATACAATGTAAATTGAATGAAGAGTTTCTGTATTGTGTTGTCTGTGTCTGATGCTTGAGTTGATTCTTTTATAGTTGAAGAAGAAAGTTGCTCTTGGATGGGTCACATGGATCTGATGCATGTCATGTGCCTTCCACATGAGTAACTAATTCTCTAGCTTTTGGTTTGCGTATTATGTCTTTTGCAACTGCGTTTTGTTTGAAGCTTCTGACTTATTATAAATGACACTGTTTTGAGTTGATACTTCAGATATGTAGTGTTTGACTTGAGTGTGTCACATGAGCATGTCTTAAATCAAATAATTTAGTTTTTGTTGTAAGAACTCTCGAGAACTTTTCTGTCTTCGACTCCTTCAGACACTCACCTTCTGTCTTCAATTTTTCATCTTTCATTTGTGAGTTTATTGCATCTGAGTGTGGATTGTTGGAGTAATTGTGATTTCCATCACATTATTCTCTCCTACTTTATCAATCTTCGCTCAGATTAAAAAACCTTAGAGTGATTTTAAAAATTCGAAACCCTAATTTTCGCCACACCAGTGAGGTCGAATGGATTTGCCTACGAAATCAAAGGGCTTTTGTAATCTGTAAGTAGTCTCTGCAAAAATTAAATTTCTTTTGAGTTAGTATTTTTGTTCCGAAGTTTGAAGGATTTTACTCACCTTTGATTTTCTCCATATTGAAGATTCCCTTGGTCATTTGGTCTCTCTGACAAAATGCAAGTGCTTGGATCTTTCATGGAGGACTGGATCCTGACTAAGGTACCAAGCACTCTGACTATATATAATATTGGTATTGTGATGTCTGTGTTGATTTCTTTTAGTATTCCTAATAGCCATGTTAGCTCCTTTACTCCTTCTATGATAGCATAATACTCTGACTCTGTAGTTAATAAACTCACTACTGATTGTTGTTGTGATTTTCAACTGACTATGTTTGCTGATAGTGTAAAAACATATGCTACCTTGCGTCCTTATCTGCTGCATAATCAGCATCTACATAACCATATAGAGACAAGTAGTTACATTTAGTTAGTTCTGTTGTAGAGAAGCATAATCCGTAGTTCATTGTTCCAGATATGTATCTGAGAACACTCTTGAGCCCTTGCCAGTGTTCTAAACCTAGATTGGCCATGAATTTACTTAAGTTACTAATGGCATAGGCTAGATCAGGCCTTGTGCATAGCATAAGGTACATTAAACTTCCAACGCCTACATCATAGGGATAGTGAGCCATAGCCCTTTGTTCATCCTCCGTCTTAATAGACTTGTCAGAAACCATCTGTAGATGTGATCCTAAGGGTACTGAAGTAGGCTTAGCTTGTTCCATATTGAATTGAGCTAGGATCTTTCTTATGTATTTCCTTTAAACAAGACAAAGCTTTCCTTCTCTCCTATGTCTGATTATTTGAATATTTATAAGCTTTTGAGCTTTTCCTAGGTCTTTCATTTCAAAATGAGTGCATAAATCAGACTTCACTTCTTGAATCCTATTCAAGTCCTTCCTTGTGATGATTAGGTCAGCTACATAGACCAACATAAAGACTGTTTTAGTCATCCCAAGATCCTTAAAATATAGGTAGTAATCATATGAACTTCTAATGAAGTTCATACTAGCTACAACCTCATGGAACTTCTTGTTCCATTGTCTAGGTACTTGTTTGAGCCCATAGAGGAATTTTTGCAATAGGCAGACATAATCTAGCTTATTTTTATCCTCAAATCTGACTGGTTGCTTCATGTAAATTGTCTCCTCTAGCTTTCCATTTAGGAAATTTGTCTTGACATCCATTTGATAGATTTCCCAGTCATATAGTGTTGCTAGAACTAGTATAAGCCTAATTGTTTTGAATTTGACTAATAGAGAGAATATCTCTCTGTAGTCAATTCCTTCCTTTTGTCTAAATCCCTTAGCTCTAAGCCTAGCCTTGTAAATCCTAGGTTCTGCTTCTGTCACTCATTCTTTTAATTTGAACAACCATATGTTCTCAATTAATTTAGCTTTTGGAGGTCTAGGGACTAAAGTCCAAGTCATATTCTTCATCAGTGAAGAATATTCCTTCTTACAAGCTTCTTTCCACTGTTTTGCATCTTTGCTTCTCATGGCTTCTTCATAAGTTTCTAGAGCCTTATTTTCTACAGTTTCAGCCATGAAGCATGCAAATTTAACCAAGTCTAGTTCAGAGTACCTCCTATTAGGAATTTTCAGTTTTGGTTGCCTGTCTTGTGAGTTGATAGTCTTATAGGTTTCCTTGAACATTATCCGAAGTTGGGTGTGGGTTTCTTCTTCACCCATACCTTCAGCCTCTTCTATCCCTTGTTCATGATGTGTAATGCCTTGAATAGGCTCCACATCTGTAGATTGTGTAGTGCCACCTTCATCAGATTCTGGTGCTACATAGAATGGGGCTGATTGGTTCTGTGAGCCTAATTGCTCCTGAATTTCCCTTTGGGAGCCTGAATTTATGAAGCTCTTGTTCAGCAGAGGGAATTCATCTTCCTTGAAGATGACATCTTTGCTTATGATTGTTTTATAGCCTCCCTTTTAGCCAGATCTTGTATCCCTTAACGCCCTCTAGATAGCCTAGGAAAACTCCCTTAACTACTCTAGGTTCCAATTTTTCTTCTTTCTAATGTGCATAAGCTGCACATCCGAAAGTCCTAAGGTGGGTAAGGTTAGGTTTCTTACCATTCCAAACCTCTTGTGGAGTCTTATAATCATTAGCAAAGGTAGGGAGCCTATTAACTAGGTAAGCTGCTGTCCTAATTGCTTCTCCCCAAAGAGAATGTGAGTAACCCGAAGAGAGTAACATACACCTTGTCTTTTCTAGGAGAGTCCTATTGAGTCTCTCAGCAACTCCATTCTGTTGAGGAGTAGCTCTTACTGTTTTATGCCTTAGGATTCCTTTCTTGCTGCAATAATCTTCAAACTCTTTATTGCAATACTCCAATCCATTGTTAGTCCTTAGATATCTTAACTTCTTCCCAGTTTAATTCTCCATTAATGTATGCCATTTCATAAAATTTTCTAATGCTTCAACCTTTCTCTTCATCAGATATACCCAACACTTCCTAGATTTGTCATCAATAATAGACATAAAATATAAATTCCTCCTACAATTGGTACTTGAGCTGGCCCCCAGAGATCATTGTGACCATATTCCATGATCTCTGTGGCCCTCTATGCTCCCTTTTGAAAGCCTGATATGTGATGCTTTCTTAGCACACAAGATTCACAGAATTCCAACTTCTGTAGGTCTTGTTCAGGGATTAAGCCTTGCGTAGAGAGATGGAATAAGCTTTTGTTTCCTGCATAACTCAACCTTGCATGCCATTGCTTGGTTGGTTCACGATTTCCATTTTCTGAAATTTGATTGACTTTTGTTGAGCCTATAACATAACTTCTACCTCTTTCTTAAATGGATTAACATCCACTATTTCTTCCATTAGTGAGTCCAATACCCTCTTAACCGTGAGAGATTCTCCACTAGCATGCTTAATTACCTTCTTGAATGCATTGAATTTAGAAGGTAAAGCCTTTAGAATCACTACAACTTGATGTTCCTCAGATATTTTTTCATCTGTAGCTTCTAAGTCTTGAACTAGCTTAAAGAAATAGTCTAAATTGTCATCTAAGGAGACAGAGGTGTTCATCTTGTAGTTAGCAAGATTTTGGAGAAGTGTCATCTTGTTAGGAAGACACTTCTTTGCATAAAGTTCATCAAGTTTGATCCAAAGCTTCTATCCAGTGTTACAATTCTACACTTTTCTTATCACTGTTGGTGATAAGTGAAGCATTAAAGTGCAATGTGCAAGTCTTTGCATTTTAAGTTTCTTTATTGGATCAGTCTCAAGATCATACTGATCTTCTATAGCTCCATAACAATCATATGAAGAAGTGCTTGCATATGGAGTTTCCATATGGTAAAGTCTTCGTTTCCAGTAAATTCATCTATTTCTTTTCCTACAATTGTGACTGTAGTTTAAAGAAACAAAAGACTTTTACTTACTGACTGTTCTTGATGACTCTTTGATGCTTTGAGTGGCCAAGAAATGCCCCAAGAAGTTTCCAAATGCTCTGATACCATTTCTGTTAGGATAGTTTTACTGTACTGTTATCTTTACAAACAATTACTGATCAAGATTGTTAATTTTGCAGATATTATGGAATGTAGAAAAGTAAAGAACACCAAGATTTTTGCTTGGTTCAATAGCCTCAATTGCTATCTACATCCAAGGTTCCCACTTTCAGTGGTTTCAACTTGTGTGAAGAAAATTTGAGAAATATTACAAGAGTATGAGTGTTCTTATTGAACACTTACAAAGAGTCTCCCACTTTCCTTAGTACTCACAAGTTAGTACTCTAGCAACTCTCAATCTTTACTCTTAATTTCCACACTCTCTGATAATTGAATATCGTGCAATGAAAATTACATAAGCATTTGTATTGTGTTGCTCTATTCACTCTGATGCATGCTATTTGTTCCTTTTATAATATATTGCATGCAGAGGCTTTTGGTAGAGACTTGCATGAGTCAGACATGTGGCATGTGCATCTCATGTGGGTTACTTATTCTCCTCCTTTTGTCTGCGTATTATATTATTTGAAGCTACGTTTTTGTCTTCTACATATGTAATACGACAGTGTATGAGGTTGAGGCTTCAGACATGTGTTGAAAGAGACTGTGTATCACATGAATGTATCTTAATCTGATTTATTTTTTTATGATATAGTGAGAACATTCGAAAGCATCTTCCCTCTTCGACCTTCAGACATTTCTTCATGTTTCTTCTTCGATTCTTCAATTTTCTTATGTATTTGTTGCTTCTAAGTTAAGGTTGATAGAGTACACGTGGTTTCCTTCAAAAGAACAAAACAGAATCTTTCATATTAAAAAATAAAAATATAAAAAAAAAATATTTTTATTATTTAACATAAATAAGTTAAACAACATAACCTCAATAAATCAAATATTCTAAATAATTTAAATTTAAGAAAGAAAGTTTTTTTTTACATAAAATGAAATAGTAATAAACTCAATTTAAACTAGGTTGAGTTTGCGTTTAGTCTAAAATTTAGGGCCTTTTTGATTGAGTTTTAGTTTTTTGTTTTTTAAATAAAAATAAAACATTTTTAGTTGTTAATGTCTCTGATAATAATTACATATTAGA